>JAWNNO010000837.1:0-103851 GCA_035044985.1 Lordiphosa fenestrarum | reverse complement strand
CAATTTTTTTTGAGCTTGATATTATCTGACCTTTTAAAACCTTCTTTATGACGGGAGATTGTTCTGGCAAGCTTTTGTTATTTACTCTTTCGGATAGAAATGTATCTGCTAAAGATCAGTCAAGCTTCGGTGGGCAATTTTGCGACTGATATTCTGTGATGCCGATCAAACGAAATAAATGTTGTTTACTTCTTCGTAAGCTGCAGCGCTTTAATTTTTAGTAATCGTCATTTCGAGAACTATTTTTCCCCTAATTTCAGACGTAGATCTTGTAAATCGAGCCATACGCTTAACATCGAGTTAATAAAAATAAATTTTTAAATTAATGATTGCCAATTTTTCCGTTTGACTTGATCGAGGTGCCGTTATACGAATGACACGTTTTTTAAATACTTTCGGGACTTAAAACTGATTTAATTTAAGACAACTTTGTTGTAGCTTTTTTGTTTGTCTCGCGACTCGCTTAAGGTTTGCTCTTAAAATAACTTAAAAATGCAACGTTTAATTGAATTGAAAATTCCAGTGCCTACTTTTAGGCCTGCTTCTAAAATTCCCACTAAATTAACGCACCAAAGAGCTTGTGAAATGAGTTTATTTCAGTCAACGCCACAATCAACCGCGCACACACTCTCACACACCCCACAGAAAAATTTGCTCAAGTTGACATTTGACCTCTTTAAAATTTTGATGTGCTAATTAGTCCAAAGTACACACACTCCAACCCTTCCGTCACGTCACCGCACAATAAGCGCAAATTGCAGTTAAACATTTTTGCTCAAAGCTCAAAACAGTAATGAAACTGCAGCCACAAAACCATGGGGCAAATTGACACTTTGTGGGTGCAGTGCGACGAGGATGAGGATGAATATGATGACGATGATCATGCGGAGAACGTGTGTAGAAAAAAAATTCCATTTCGTTTGCAACTTTTTATGAGCTTCAACATTGATTAATTAAGTGAAATGGCTGTACCCAGGGGGGTCTTAAAAAAGGAGAGGCGAATTGCCAGTGGGTATGACAGTTTATGAAAACATTGTTTGTGTTGGCATTGAACTTGTGGGAATGTCAAGGCAAAATTAATTTGTATGGGAATGGCACAGGCTGATTTTGCAGACAGTGAGACAGAGATCAGGTTTAGTGATCGTGGAAATATCAGTTCTAAATGTGAAAACGTTACCATCAAACACAAGAACCCTTTTTCTGATCTAGCTGTGATTTAAACAGTGTATAAAGAGGAGAAATTTAGCAGATTTTTTTAAACCATACAATGTGCGCCGAATATAAATGCCGGCCTAATTTTGAGCCTAAAAAGTATGATTTGATCCCAGAATAAAATTTTAAGTACGAGTAAGCTTGTATATTTTTTTACCTTATCGACGTGCATTGTATAAAATATAGAAAATGTCAAAAACACTTTAAATCAAGGCTGCAAACCCAACCAATTTTTTGGATCTCCGGCTCGCGGGTTTGAACCAAAATTTACAAATGGTTCAAGTTCAGAATTTTTAGAATTTTTTATACACGTCTATATATGGTAATCGACCTAAAACCGAAATTCACTGTTAGGGAATTGTCTCGATTTTGGGTTGGGAAGGGATTTCACAATCTTTATATAAATAGAAACACTTTCATACATCTCATCTCATCTCAGCAATGACAAAGTGTTTCAACTTATTTAAAGTATTGTGACGAAATAAAAACTTCGAATTGCTGGATACAGCCCTTAAAGTAAAATGCAATTTCGTAGTCCACATACGAAAAGTGTTTCCACAGTAATGTGGATAATTCTATCAGGATAACAGAAGAAGTCAGTGAAAATAGTTCAAATCTATCATTTTTGTTAAACCGAACCGAAATTTTTGGTTCGGAACGGGTTCAGGTTCAGCTTTAATACCTTAAGAGGTTTTGTTCAAGGTTCGGTTCACAGCTATCTGACTGTCGGAATTCCGGGTTCAAGCGGTTTGGTTCCAAGCCGGTTTGCAGCCCTGCTTTAAATATTATAAAAAGAATCATTAAATTAAAAAAAACGATGCTTTACCCACGACCTTGACTTTTTAGAGTAATAACCCACCCAACTATTTGAAGATCATTTTAACCAAAATCAACTTGATGAGTCTTTTTCGATCCCTTTTGTCAATTAAAAAGATATAGGTACTATTTTTGATTATAAGACGTCTCGAAAAATACTCCTGCATTTGTTTAATATGTGATTTCTTAAAATTACAACAACACTTTGTATTATTTAGGCTGTTGGTCAATTCAAAACTGCTTTATATCTCTAATTTCTTACTCGAACGGTATCTCTGCTTTAAAATTTCAATGCACAAATAAATTTCTGCATTTCTTCTTAATCATTGGAGTCAGTTGAAAGTTGAAGTAAAGTTCAGCCAGAAGTTCTACAATTAAAGTCAGTTTAAAACCAATCTTCACAAAACATTGCAAGAGGTCTCGTAATACAAATACAATGCACATTTGTCGAAACTGGCCGGATCGAATGACTATAGCTGTCATAGAAACGATCGGTCGAAAAACTAGTCTAGCGGGATCAAATTTTAGCCTTTCCGGGATCAACCCAATATTAACACCGCTTTAGCTTGAGATAGTCCCGAATGGCGTAATTTTTTCGTTGAGTGTGGGTAATTGCCTATCTTAAGATCCTTCACCAACTTTCTAGCCAATCGTGCCCTTGACAGACATAAGATATACTCATATAGTGGCCTTAAAACCAGACAAGTATAGTGGATGTTGCACACTATTTTCACATTTATCAACTCACAAACTCCAAATTCTAATTTAATTTAATTTAACTCCCGCCTGAAAGTATGCAACATTATTCAGCTACGCGCGCGGACAAAAGCCTCGGGCCAACGATCACACGCTTTTACACGCCTGTAACCGACACTCGAGATTAGACAACCAAGACTGAGCAGACCACCAACCACCAGACTTCAAGCACCCAACACTTGTCCCCCAACCAGAGAGAGAGAAAGAGAGACGTTAAACCACAAAAGTAACTCATTACCTTCGGCTGCGCTGGGTGACTGTTAACACTCGGCTTCATCATATCGCAAAGCGAAAATCTAGCAAATAAACTTTGACTTTCATTTGCATTTTTTTTCTCCTCTTAGTTGGCAGCATTGGACAGACCATAATTACATATGTAATGTGGCAAATGCCTACCAGGAAGGCGTTCTCAATGCAAACACTTGTTGTTGCCAACACAGCTCAATGACAAACTAACGTCATGGCAAAAATAATGGCATAATGGGCAGAGAAACATGAAAAACTAAATTGAAAAGGAAAGTGCCCCTGACCGTATAAATGAAAACAAAACAAAAGTGCATGCTCATCGCAAGACCTCAAGACTTACAGCGGACTCAACCAACCTCAACTGTTGAATGGAAACTCTGTTGTCTGCGTCGGCTTCTGGCTGGAGATGACCATTAACTTTAATGACCAACACTTTAAATGCTTGAACTAACACCGAATGTGTAATGTGAAGAAACCAAATTGGGGGCGGTATTTGCAGTACAAAAATTCATAAAAAATTACAAGCAAATGTGAAGGTCAATTAAAATTATGGAAATTGCTGGACCAACTAAATGGTGTAAAATTAACTACGGCTCTCCAAAGTTTTTATATAGCCTTGCAGTTGGTTTACTTAATGAGGATTTGTGCATTTTACAACAATTATTAAACTTGTTTTTTGCTTTTGTGATTCACAGAAACATCAGAGCATTTTTCAAATTTCTTGTCGCAAAAAAAAAGTTTGCATTTTTGGTTTAGGTTTAAAGGAAAACTATAATTAAATCACGAATTAGTTACGCTTAGTTTTGAGCAATCGGTGTCATCTTAATAAAATAATAAATGAGAGATCTTGATTGTTGTTTGTGTGTTTATTGTCCAATCACAAAGAAATTACTAAACAGGCTTGGATGCAATTATGCACACAAATGGTTAATATCTTGAACTTTTGATAAGGCAACTTAACCTTTTTTTAATGATTAAAGCACCGAGAAACTTACAAAAACTTAAGGTTTTCATATAAGCCAAAGGCTAGAAAGAAATCAAGTTCAAACATTCGAAAATTGTAATTTTATATCTCAAAACAGAGAGAGAGCTCAGCTTGGTCCTTTGAGCTGTGTATAGCCAAGTATTTATTATACCCTTGCAGAGGGTATATTAAAATTGCCGAGATGATTGAAAGCCATTCAGTGTATTTCCACGAAGTCTTGTGGAACGCATTAGAGTGGGCGCGAGTTGTGTTTTTCTTCGTGTCACACAAACGCACGACTTAGCACGAAGTGTTATCATGAGTGCACTTGCGTAAAAGTTTTTAGCAACAAGACACAATATCTCTACAGGATGCGCAGAATGTTTTATGTTTCGAACAAACACCGACATTCATATTTATGTATTAACATACAACAAACAAAAAGAACATTGCACACCGAAACTGCTAAACGATCAATTTATATCCGAGCTTAAATCAAGAAACTCTGATATCGGTTCTGATGATCGGTTCGTGAGCCATAGTTTTGGATCGTGAGCCATGACTCTTGAATCTTGAGCCTTAGCTCTCCGCTCGTGAGCGACAAAATCAACCTTAGCACGATTTATTTTGACTTTTTTTACAGGATTCTTAAATCCTGTAGCCACCTTAAGCCAAATAATTTGTATTCCCTGTTCACATTGAAAATGGGAAAAGAGGGATCATGAAGTTGTGCGAATGTATGTAACAGGGAGAAGGAAACTCTTCCGACCCCATAAAGTATATATATTCTTGATCAGCATGAACAGTCGAGTCGATATAGCCATGTCCGTCTGTCCGTCTGTCCGTATGTCTGTATGAACGCGTCGATCTCAGAGACTATAAGAGAGATAGAGCCACAAATTTTTGCATTGTATGCCGTACGCAGATTAAGTTTGTTTCAGATCTGGAAAATTCCCCCCGTCCCCCTCTTATCACCAAAAAAACCAGATCCTAGACCTAAAAAACCGTCAGATCCACAATTTTCCAGTTAGCCTCGTGGTTTAGTATACATCAAACTAAGCCCAGAATCTATGTATTCGGAAAAGTACAATCAGATCGGACGAAAAACACCGGAAACAATTGAGCTGATAAGGGCACCCCCCAGTTGTTACTCAGGACTAGAACCGCTTAAAGGTCAAAATAGTGTTGCCTACATTCAGGATGGCAATTTAATAGCTGTTACAAAAACTGGTGACGTTCAACTTCAAAAATTCAAAAAGAAATAAATGAAAACAAACAAACAGGCTATTTTGTAGTCGGGAAACTCGACTGCAGCGCCCTTACTTGTTTTATTAGTAATCTTTTTGAGGAACTCACCTTTAAGTTTTGTTCTGAAGGAAGCAATTTTTTAAATAAGGATGCGCCCACTGGCGACAGAACTTATGGCTAACATTGACAAATAATCACACATCATGCAAACAAGTGTGCTCTGGATTGAACTTTTAAGAATCAAGCTTGATTCAAGCATGTTGCTTTATAATTGAATACTGAAATGCTTTTTAAAAGATTAAAAGACAACTGATTTTTTTACAAGGAACAAAAAATCAGTAAATACGAAAAGTAAGCTATCTTCATTGTCATTAACCACTTTATTTAACCACTTTTGAATTGGTTCGCAGACATTCAAAAAGTAAATTTTATACATTTTCGTTAGAAGTGCTTTTAGCCACAAAAATGGCAAATTGGCGTTGTTGAAACAATTTTGTTAGTTAATGTATTGCCGCGTCTCGGCTATAAAAAACTTGGTTTCAATTCGTTAGGCAGTCGACATCTGATCCTAAAACCTAATCTAAATTCAACGTGACTTTAAATAAAAAACTTCAACATTTTCAATCAAATAATGACTTCATTTCAAAGTGAAATGATGACTAAATAAATAATGAGATTCCCATACTTAGTTCTCTTGTTTATGACTTGACATGCAGAAGAATTCCCCAGGCCCAGTGCTGATGAGCGCACATTGCCCAATTCCGCAATGCTGGTTTCACATTTCTGAGCAAATATTATAACACAAATGGCCCCACATTTATATATTAGCTCTGTGAAGTTAAGTACTCAAAAGCAAAAAAAAAGGAGTGGCATTTGGCGATAGTATAAGATAACAATGGAAAATGCACTCAACCCTTATGATATAATTGTTTGATGTATGGCAAATGAAACTATGAGTCCGATAAGAAAACAAATTAGCGAATATGGAAATGTATGCGGACAATTCTCAATTCATTACCGGGAAACACGAGAAAGAGTACGACTGGAGACAAAAAAAGGTTTGCTTATAAATTGGACATTGAACCTGAAATCCCCAAGTCCCTAACCCGACCCAAGCCAGACCCCACTAATCCATCAAACTGGTGGCACATTTTAATGGTCGAAAATCAATACACAAACAACCCAAAACTGCTGATAAGAGTCGGCGGCGCCATCTAGCTGATGATGTTTAATGTTGCTGATGATGAAGATGAGGCTGATGACGCAGCATTTGCTGATGCTGCTGCTGCTGTTGTTGTTTAGTTTTATTGATGGAACTACAAGTAAGTATAGTATTTTCTGTGTACCTTACCCTGCCGATTCATTCTGTTGCCGGTCCACCGCAGATGTAGACATTGCGGGGGATCGTTTTGTTTGTTCATGAATATTTTAGTACAAAGTATGTTTCACATTTTGTTTGACAGTGAAAAGGAAGAAAAACAAATCCAACAAATTCCGCGAGACGAGGCCACAACTTGTGGCTGGCAGCGAACGCAGACTGAAAATATGGAGTCCAGCAGCATCTGTTATGCTGGATGTTGCGGGATGCGAATGACACCAGGCTGGAGCAACATTTTTTGAATGGGTGTGTGTGTGCTTGTGTGCGTGTGTGCGTGCCCAAGGTCAAGGAGCGCAACTGCGAGCATTATGCTCTTACTCTCTGGCGTGGGTGGCATAGCATCAGCAGCTCAAGAGCAAATACATGTTGCTAGCAACATTGTACAGTGCGCAGCATAGTTATAGAAACTAAAACAAAGAAATCGTTCAAACATCGTTATGGTCCACTGCACTCAGAAACAAATTGTCCTTGAAGTTTGGGAATCGGCCTTCTTATGAAATTTGCCTGCTAAGTAGAATAATATTCTAATAATCCTAAAAACAAATTGAAAAATGTATTCCAAAATTTTTAAATTTCCAAAAATAAGGAACGCAGATATTTGGCTGATAATTCGGATTACAAACTGTGACAAATTGAAAAGACGTAGCAGCATGGGC
This sequence comes from Lordiphosa fenestrarum, assembly GCA_035044985.1. NCBI lineage: Eukaryota > Metazoa > Arthropoda > Insecta > Diptera > Drosophilidae > Lordiphosa > Lordiphosa fenestrarum. Next base: position 96,575 of record JAWNNO010000837.1, on the reverse strand, counting down.
CTTAGGCTGAATAGGGAAAACTTAACCTTTGATTTTAGAATGAAAAGAGACCTCTGTAATTTCCGTAATAAAAAGGAAGACTTTCTAAAACTAATTTAGTAAAAAATATGGCGATAGTAGGCATTGCTATTAAAAAAAAGGTGTCAAATTTCAGGTATTTAAAGAAAAATCTGTTTGTAAAAAACTTATCCAAATATTTTAAAAAAAAACTTTAAAAATTGAGCAAGAATTAGTCAAAAGCAACTCTGTTGATCAGAAAAAAAAGGATTTAAAAACGAAAAGGCTAAGCTAACTTCATCTGTGCCGAAGTTTTTATAACCTTGCAAGTGCTCGCTTAAATATTTTCTAAAAATACTCTTTTTCCCATTTTCCGAACGATCGTTCGTAAGGGAGCTATATGATATAGTCATCCGATTTGGACAAAAAAAAGGTAAAATTATGTGAATGCATGTGAAACAAGCAAATACAAAATTGCAGGACGCTACCATTAAAAACAAAAAAGTTTTTCTAACTAAGACTGAACAGATCAATCTTTTGTATGGCGATTTTAATAAAACTTGGTTAAATTATAAAAAAAAACATAGAAAACCTACGATTACAAAGTTTGCAGACGATTCCATTGAAAACCGATTGTTCCTATGGGAGCTATGAGATATAGTCATCCAGTCATAGACTCTGTGCAAAATTTCAGCTCGATAGCTTTAAAACTGAGAGACTAGTTCTCGTAGAAACAGACAGACAGACGGACGGACAAAGCTCAATCGACTCAGCTCGTCAGCCTGATCAAGAATATATATAGTTTATGGGGTCGGAAATTAATATTTATATGCGTGGCAAACTTCTGGGCAAAATTATAATACCCTTTGCAAGGGTATAAAAACTGAAAGATGCTTTCAAACAACCATTGATTGTTTGTTTCATTTGCGCAGCTTTGTCGAGTGTTGCGCCTTGATATTTAATAGTGCCACAGACTTACAGATTTTATTAATGACACATGTCGTCTGACATGCTTTTTAGCTACTCACCGCTTTAATATTTGAACTTTAGTAACTTTAGTTTAATTTTTGATTTGCTGTTGAGAATAACTCAGATGCACATACACGGACGGTCAAAAACCTCCGCATTTTCTCTACCTCTAAAGCCGAGTCGCTAGATGTTGCCATGGCAGTGCATCAGATGGTGCAAAGACGAAAACAATAGCAGAAATCAGAAATTAAATTTATATAAAAATCGAGAACATACGTTAAAGTCGTCCCTGCCAAACTTCGATATAGATATAGGGCCAAAATGTGAAACAAACTTAATATGACTGTTCAAGCTATTCTCCTCTAGTCTCTGGGATCTAAGTGTTCATACAGACAGACGGACAAACGGTCATGGCTATATCGACTCGGCTGTTGATACTGATCAAGAATTTAAGTATATAAGCTCAATATAAGCTCAATGTACCAGAGGTACACAGAGTATAATAAGTTTGTGCAAAAGTATGTAACAGCCAGAAGAAAGCATCTCCGACCCCATAAAGTACATGAATTCTTGATCAGCATCAATAGCCGAGTCGATATAGCCATGTCCGTCTGTCTGTCAGTAAGAACGCTCGGATATCAGAGATGTTAAGAGATAGAGGTTTTACGTGTATGAAACAAAAACTTCTTGTATCTGCAGGCAGATCAAGTTAATTTTCAATTTCGGCTACGCCCCTTCCCGCCCCCGCAATTTGGGAAAAATTACATATATTCCACAGTTTTTAAGATAGATGGTTCGTACCTTCTAGACATATTTATCAGGAATACTTATCGATCCGCCGAAGGATTGGTAAAGATCCGATGAACGGTTGTCGAGTTATGATTGAAAAACTGTTCGAATATTTTCTTTGGTTCAGAGTATGTTATGGGCGGGCTTGACCGACTTTCTATCTAAAACTTTCCTATTGAGAAATCTTTTTTTCTTAATTAAAAATATTTTGTCTCTTTTAAGACAATTAGTTTTCTATTAAAGAGACAAATTTTTATTATACTCTGTACCGTAGGTACACAGAGTATTATAAGTTTGTGCAAAAGTATGTAACATCGAGAAGGAATCATCTCCGACCCCATAAAGTATATATATTCTTGATCAGCATCAACAGCCGAGTCGATATAGCCATGTCCGTCCGTCCGTACGTATGTCTGTCCGTATGAACGCACAGATCTCAGAGATGGTAAGAGATAGAGGTTTGACATATATGGGACATATGCTTCTTATGTCTTCAGGCAGATCAAGTTTATTTTCAATTTTGGCCACGCCCCCTCCGCCCCAATTTAGATAAACATCTCCCACAGTTTTAAAGATAGATGGCTTGTTCCTTCCGGACAAATTTAGTTATTAAGATAACTTATCGATCCGCCAAAGGAATGAAGAAGATCGGATGAACGGTTTTCGAGTTATGATCAAAAGACTGTTCGCTGCTACTGCAGCATCAAAATTTATGATGAGCGTATAATTTTCTTGGTACAGAGTATGTTATAGTCGGGCTAGACCGACTTTCTTTCTTGTTAATATCCAAAAAAATAACACCTATTAAAAATTATTTATCTGCCTTTAAGAAAATAGTTTTCTATAATTTAGTAAGAAAACAAGAAAGAAAGTCGGTCAAGCCCGACTATAACATACTTGTACCAAGAAATTTTGTCTTTTGATCATAACTCGAAAACCGTTCATCCGATCTTCTTCATTCCTTTGGCGGATCGATAAGTTATTCTAATAACTAAATATGTCCAGAAGGAACAAGCCATCTATCTTCAAAACTGTGGGAGATATGACGTTTTTGCGGGGCGGGAGGGGGCGTGGCCAAAATTGAAAATAAACTTGATCTGCCTGCAGACATAAGAAGTTTATGTCCCATACACGTCAAACCTCTATCTCTTACCATCTCTGAGATCTGTGCGTTCATACGGACAGACAGACAGACGGACAGACGGGACAATGGCTATATCGGCTCGGCTGCTGATGCTGATCAAGAATATATATACTTTATGGGTCGGAGATGCTTCCTTCTGGATGTTACATACTTTTGCACAAACTTATAATACTCTATGTACCTACGGTACAGAGTATAAAAACAATTCTAATAACTGTTATCGTATATAAAATCCCGTAAACTTAAAAAGAATTCTTAATTTATTTTCATTATTCTGGCAGGCTGTCAGATTTTTATAAGCCAGTTATCTGGCAGTCTATTTAGACTGAGTAGCAAGTGTATGGCGGAAACTGGAACCTATGTAAATGGCTACCTGTCACCTTAGTCTAAATCATTCTACATCAGAGCCTAAAGTCCAAAGCCCTTAAAGTTGAGGTCAAAGTTATTTCAAGTTCGTCTTGGAAATAAAAAAATCCGCTAAGCTGGAAACAGGTTTTTTTGAAATATTAATATCAAGACTGTCGAACGTCTCCCTAGAATTGGAAGAACACTTAGGCAAACTAGATTTTAGTAAGAGCTAATGATACCTTTAGTTATGAAATCATGACAAAGCGTTAAACAAAGCGTACAGCCAAAGAAATGACAGATCTTTTAAAACTATTAAGAACTTGAAAATGACATAGCGGATCTGCATTGAGGAGATATGTTGAAAAACTAATGACTAATGATTGCATTCTGAGTTTTTTGGATGACGGAAATTGCCCTCTTTGAGTATCTTTTTCTGTTTAACTACAACTAAACAAAGACTTAAGCACATGCTCTGAATGTTAGGCATAAAATGCTTAAAGATTTTTTACCAAAAACCAAATCTTAACCACATGAAATAGAACTTAGTTGATATGGCAACTTCACAAATGTTGCCAGTGGTTTGTTGCCAGGCAAAAGTTATGTCTCTCTCTATTACTCCAACTCTCTAATGCGCAGTCGTACTCCCTCGCTCACTCAACAGCCTTGCCAAGAAACCAAAAGTGAATAATATGCCGCATACAGCCTGACCTAGTCAACGAATTTTGTCCAAAGGCCTGTCGTTCCCATGGCAACTTTCAATCGAATAACCAAATAAGGCAATAAGGAAGAGGACAGCCTTTTAGTGTCAAAAACTTTGTTAAGGGCTTAACCCTTTGTCCACTTTTTGTATGATGACTCATTGGGGAAGTCATGAGTTAAAAAAAAAATTACAAAAATAAACTGTTGCTTGTATATTTAAGTTAATAATTAGTTCAAGGTCAGTTTAGCAGAAAGGGTCTGATCTCCCTTCACCAGACAATTGAAACCAAAATCTTATTGTGCCCAACATATTCTTCTCAACAAAGCTCGCATTACCATACTTAAAACAAACTCAACAGGCAGAGAGTCTCTCTGGCCACGTGTAAATCTTTGTGATGCAAATTTTTCATTTCCAGGCAAAAACTGGCACATAAACAAAAATGTTTCCTACCTGAGTTTGTTTATATTTAGGTGGAATTTGTTTTCAAAGCAAACAAGTAAACTAAATCATACACTTAAGACCAATAAAGTTTTACAAGCCACTTATTATTATTTTGAATTTTAGAAATCACTTTAAAAAGCAATTTAAGTTTCATAATTTCAAACTTCCTGCAGATCAAAGCAGAGCTAAATAAATGGTATTTGTTTTTTATCTTAAACAATTTATTTATAAACCAAAAATGCTTGCACAACTTACCTGATTTTGGTTGTTTAATGATTTCGGATTTCAAAACAACAATTTTTGTGGCTCTCGATGTGAGTATATATCTATAAATTCGTCTGGAAGTTACATTGTTCGAGGTCTGCAATATAAAAGAATACAATTAAATTAATTTTTATTGAAACAAAAGACAGCCTCAAGGTTGAATCAGCTGTTTTGGAAACATGTGGCAAGCATGTGTGCTTGTGAGTGAAAAAGCATTTCCAAAATATTTACGAAATGCCGCATTTCCTTCCGAAAGGGTGACCCCACCACTTTTGCCTAGCCATCGACATTCTTTTGTGTGCCCCATATTTATGCAAATCCACTGGGAACACGCACACGAACCTTTCTTCTAATGGGGCAAACATTTTCAATACTCCGCGATATGGATATGCAAATTTCGAAACAAGGAGAGCCTAACTCAATGCGAAAATTCTTTAGCCACGGGGCTTGGCTACACAGCCAAAGATACGTGACAAAATGATGTTCTGTTTTGGCTGTTCTGCAGCCTTACGTAATGCTATGCAAGCCGCAGGGGTGGGCAGGAAAGCGGGCTCGAGCTATTGTTAAGCTCAGCGATAATCAAGATTTACAGTCAATTTTGGTCTTTGTCACTTGTTAAATGGGTGGTGCTGCGATTGATGGCAGGAGGAAAGTGGAGAGGTTGCGTTGAGTTTGGAGTCGAGTTTCTAAGGGGCAATGTCCTTTTAAGGAGCCCATTCAATGAAGGGTTGTGAACTAGAATTGAATTTTATTTAAGAAAAACAAAGTTTTCTTTCTCAGGTAAATTCAATTTATATTGGTTCAAATGTAGGAAACAGGCAGAAAGCATGAAGATCTCAGAGACTATAAGAAATAGAGAAGGTAAAGTTTTGTAAGCCAACTTTCGCCTCAGCAGTAAAGACATATTTTCTGACACTTCTGTACTCTGTTTGATTTTCAATAAGCTCAAATTATAAAACTAGACATATATTTATTACAACTTTTCTTAGTGTAGTTTGGAATGCTGATCTAGAAAGTCGACTACAAAATTTGGTTTATACTTGGGAAGGTTTTTAAATTAGAATTTTTTTATTTGTATGATAGGTACACTTTCATTATTTAGGCATTTAGGTATAGTTCATAGGGTATTCAAAATTGATTCTCAGGCAGAAACTATGTACCATTGAAAGAATCGTAGAAAGAAGGGCTGCTACTGAATTTATGGCATCCCTTATATGATAACTCAGACATGTTCCACTACTTCATGACCTTAACTCATTTCAGGCATGATTTCAGTACTAAGCTCTTGAGTGAGTTCCATGGAAGGTACTGCAACATGCCTGAATTCACATATTTCTATGGCTTAGCCCTGAAAATTTTAATACGGTAGGCTAGAACTGCGGGGTTCACAGAGCCTTATAGGCCGAGCCGAGCCAAGCCGGCAAAGTTTGAAAAAAATGTTTCTTGGCTACACAGAAAAAAAACCAAAGGATCCAAAAAGATCCATATGGAATGGATATATCCCTTTTTATTTTAAAACCTATATTTTCGTTTTCTATGAATGTTTTTCAGCTGCGTTGGATCAATTAAATATTACATCGAAATTTTCAGGGATGCAAACCACTTGAAAATAAGTACTGGTTCGGTTCAGTGGTTCACACAGTTAATGAACCGCCGCTTCGGTCCATGACATGGTTTTTGGAGCTGTCTGAACCGCGGTTCCAGTTCGGTTCAGTGGTTCACAAAGGTAAATTATAAGTTCTATTGTCATTTGACTTTTCACACACTTTCAAATTGAATTCCTATAATTCCTTAGAAGAAGGTCCCACATGTATTATGTCGGATTATAAGGATTCGTCTATTAGTTCCTAGAGGAATCATCTTCGAAAACAGAGAATGTCGGCTAGAAAAGATTATCAGCCATGCTCCGGCTTTCACTTATTTTTGCGAATTGCGATTTCAGCAAATTCGTACGATTTTAGTTTAGAGCGCTCCGAAATTTGCAAGTTTTTGTCATCGATAATGTTCCATTCCCATCTTGTTTTGTGTCATTTCACATAACAAAAACAGCTGATGAGCGCCACTAGTCATGCTATCGATAGTCATATATCGATATATACCATGGCCAAATCGCAAATTGTTCTTATTGTGAGCAGTTTTCCATCACGCTCAATTTTGTGTATCTCTATTAAATAAATTGTTTAAAATATTGCCTCAATGCGAATTGAGTGGATGAGTCCGTAAGACAAATCTAAAAAGATTAAAGGATCATTTTAAGCCTGCTCCGGGATTACCCTGTTTTCAATCCCGTTTCGGATTGATTTCAGATTTTTTTTCTGTGTAATAATGTAGAGAGTCGAACGAAATGTCATTTACAAATTATTTACGATTACAATTTTCCAATTAATAAGTTTCATTGGCTAGAGGTAAGCGATTTCCGTCTTAAAGCTCGTGAGAGAACTGAAAGGAAACCTGTTTGGCTTGCGGTTCGGTTCACCAGCTGGAATAAGCGGTTTGATTCGGTTCAAAAGAACTGATGTCGAGAAAGCCATTGGTATTAAAATCTTGCCATAGAAAAAAAAGTATATAAATCTTGATAATTGCTTTGGTGATTCCTTGTGATGACGCTTTTGAAAAGATTTCTAATCCCAATACCTCTTTCCTCGAATTCAACTTTTAAATAGAAAGAAACCTTAGATCACAGAGAGTTTAGTACACTAAAACTAAACGTCAGCTGATACCTTGTAAGATTTCCAAGAAATTACACATCAGAAACCTCCATCTTAAGTAAAATCTTTGTTGTTACTCAAACAAAACACACAATAAAAACTTGGCATTTAAATTAATGTTGCTCCGATTTCTACGCATGAACATTTTCCAAGCCAAGCTGCAGTCGACTGCAGTTCATAAAATATGCAAATTTTTGATATCATCGACCAGCAACAGCCACTAACTGGCCCAGTGGCTTAGAACGAACACGAAGTAAACTTTCACTGCCCACACACTTGTCTGGTCAAGGGACAAGGTAAGAGACTTATGGTTATCTAATTTAGGTTTTGCCCCTTGTCGGCGCTGCGGAAGATTAATTGCACAAAACCACATTTCTCCAAGCAAACCAACGAGCATCAACAATGATGATGAAAAGTAAAAGTTTTGTTTAGCTTCATCGAACAATGCATCAAATTAAAAGCCGTGCATAAATTAACAAAAAAGTTGTGGTTTTATTTGGTCAGAATTTGAATTCTTAACCAGTTTTGGTTCGTCGCTATTCGTTATCAATTTATGCGCCAATAAAACTTATTTTAATTGAATATTGATTTCACCAAAAGAATATCTCGAAATGAGTTGAAAACGAGAGTTGAAATCTGTGTAAAAGTAAAAAAGGTAAAAAAAAACATTCGCTCCAGGGAATGACAAATGCACAAACGAAAAACAACGCTAAAATGTAAAACTTTGCAGAGCCATAAATTTGTGAATAAATGGTTGTGCGATTTTTAAAGAGTTTTATGTGGCCTGGGTTTCATTGCTTTTGCGGCAAGGAAGACAAAACTCATGTTTCATTTATAGATTAAGCCTAAAACAAAATACACTTATTTTTTGACAGTGTTCACTCGTCAACTGCTGCTTTTTGGACTCCTTCCACATTTTCTTATGTTGCTTGGCGTCTCTCACTTGCCAAAACTCATTTATAGGTCAGTCCAAATGTTTTTTTGGCTTTCGTTTTCGGTTTTTTTTTGGCAAGGTGACTGAACTTTGGGTCACCAGACAAAAGTATTTTTGTCGATTTGTCGCATCGTTTTATGGAAATGTATGCACATTAGAGTGCGGGGTGGGTGGGTAAGGCGAAACTCCAATGCCAAAAACAGAAAATGTTAAAAAGCCACAAGACCACAAGCGAGGCAAACAAGCACATAAAATTAAGGCAACAAATGTAACGCCTCTGTGAACTTAGCCACAACCGTAACAACCTTTATAATATTTTAATATTATGTACCTAAGTAATAACCTACTTTAACTCGATTGAGGTTATTCAATGGCAGCTTTATCAAATCTTGAAAATGCACATCTAAGACACAAGAAATGTGCAAATGTTCGCAGTCAAATGCTGGAAAATTAAGTAATTTATTGATAAAGTATAAACATTGTGGTTGTATCACTATCAACTGTTTTTCTATCATCACTTTTGCGAAACTTTTGCGGTTTGGAGAGCAACTTTTGCCAATGCGAAATGGAAGTCTTTTCTAGCCGAAAGTTTTGAGGGATTTTGGTTGTTCTGTTACTTAGCCTCTTACCTAAATTCCCTTCCATTCCAATAATGAAAACTTGAACAATTTACTTGGAGACTTCTTTAAATTTATCTGAACATTAAATGTTTAAGACTCCACTACATCTTATCCAGATTTTATTCTCTGGCGTGACTATTTCCAGTTTATTTTGACTATTATAAGAAACTTTATTTTTCTTCACAAAAACAAAACGAGTAGGAAACATTAATAATTATTCTGGAATCACAAAACAAAAGAGCCATCATTTCTGTTGTAGGTGGCGTTTTAGCTTTCATATAAAGCTTGGTAAGGTTTCGCAATCAATTTCGAAAGTACCCCTTAACTTTGCTATAGAATACAGTCAGAATATTCGGTTGTCAGAACTCAACCGAAACTAAGCCCATTAGTTGACAAAAGTCGGATGATCCTCTGTTTCTTAAACTGTGATGTCATGTAATGAACGATTTGGCAGTATTTGGTTTTGAAGTTGAATACATTTTAAAATCTATTTCAAAACTTCGGCCTTCTGATAGAATGTTTTCAAATATGTATTAAGCCCAAACATTTTTTACGGATCTCCGGTTCGCTGGTTCGAACCAAAATTTACCAATGGCTTAAATTTAAACCGAAATGGTTCGAAGATTTTGATTCGCACCGTGATTCAACCCATTCTCGTCAAAATAATAAGGCATACATTAGTAGTACAATATTACTTGATTTTAGAAGTCAGTTTAATCGCTTGAGTTCTAAAAATCGCTCTCCACCTAAGAACTCTTCATATCGTATAGAAATCGAGTCGTTTTTGGGACGGAAGCGGCTAGTGGAATATTTGGTAATTTTCAAAATAAAAATTTACTGTTAAGTAAAATACCATTTCGTTGTTTTTGTAGATTAATATTACCAATATAATGTTAAGCTCTTGCTTTAGTGAATCATTCAAAAAGCTTTGGAGTCGAGGATCTTAAAAACAGAAGCTATTATGCGCGGGGATTTCATAAATAGTTATAAATAATTTTATAGGTTTTTATAACCCTTTCCTGCCCATTTTGAGACTCAGCCGATTAGACGGAAGTCAAATGGCTGCCATTTCTGCTTTCCTTTCTAAAGAGGTTCGGTTCAAGGATCGGTTTACAGCAAAGTAAAAGTCGGAATTCTGGGCTCGGACTGGTTCGGTTCAAACCCGTTTGTAGCCCTGGTTGGTCTATTTTTAAAAACAACTTGATTTTATTTTGGCTGTGGAAACACTTTAGTATTTAGCATACGTCTAGTGTGACCAGACAACGAATAACTCCGAAATTTTTAGTTTTTGGTATTACTACATAGCCTGGGAGCTGACCATGCTACTCGATCGGCAGTGCTACCTTTTGAACAATAAATTGGTGACTTTCCTTAAGTACGATGGTCAAACGCTAGCTGACTAATGACAACAGAAAGATTGATCGCTGAGCAAGTATCTTAGGAAAATTATACTTCGAATAGCTTTTGCTAAGTTTTTGGTGCAACTTTTTTGGCCACATTATGGAATTCGCATGAAAGTTCTTAGTTTATTCAAATTATATAAAAATCTTGAAAAAAAGGAATATCCACATACAAATGCAGCTAGTTAAAACAGTATCATTTGAACGGAGCTTTATATTTCCTTGACACATGCTCCTCTATCATAATAAGTCATATTTGCTTTCATGATTCCATATCACTAGAGTTCAGCAGAAAGATCATTGAAAAAATGTTTTACTGATCAGGGAGCAAGTTTTTCTGCTAAAGAAGGCCATTGACTTAGTCCACAAACAGCAGCAAATAACATTTATTTTTTACATTTTTATTAAGCAATTCAAAACGAGCAAGTGCAACTGTAATTAAACTTCGGCTCAATCCATGTTAGTTTCACCTTCTCGTTTTTAATTTAACTTCAGTTGATCGCTGATGACTTGCATGTCGAAGAAGAGCTACTCAATATTGTGTGTGGCCAATGCTGCATCAGCTTCCCTCTGGCTGTTTTCATACATACTTTAGCACAAACTTAATCAACTATGTGTACTTTTGGCACAGAGTGTACGAACTCACAAATCTTTTGGCACCAAGGCCCTTTATCTCTCGCTAAGTCAAGATATACTATATTTGTATTTTCTGCGTTAATATCAACAGTTAAAGAAAGAATGGATTTCAGTTATATCAACACCCAGAAAAGAGCAGAGCAAATAACTTCCAGTATTTGTATTTGTATTTATTCATTGGAAATATCCTAACGCTACAAGTATAAAACTTATTGTTAATGTGCCAGTCACAATAGAAATTTTACTATGTTTATCAAACTTATTTCTTAACATGTTAAAATTAATATTTTCTTAATAACTAATGACAAAGATCTTATTTATTATATATGTAGATTGTTCTGTTTTTCGATTCGTGTTTGTGCTCTATTCAATCATTATTAAGTTTAATTTGATTTTAGGCGTGCCTTTAGTTTTTCATAAAATTGTGATGTGCTTTGGATATTTTTGAGATTATGCGTCAGCTTAAAATTGTTACTTTTCGTTGAGCAATTACATTTCTATAAAAAAAACAACAAATTTTGAATCGACAACAATGTTTTTGGACAATGCTGCATCCTGTTGATTCGAGAATGAGTAATCTTGGATTTGAGTAGGCTTAGCATTTGACTTAAGAATGTTTCTACTTTGTTTGAGAATGTTTCGTACTTGGTTTATGTATTGAATTTCTTGGATCAAGAAACAAGGGATTAAAATTCATACTTGGATAAAGAGTTTTCATTCTTATCGAACTTCTGACCTTAAACATACTTGTTCCACGTATAAAATTACCAGTTTAATCCTTGAGTGGGCGATTTCCCATATTGTCTATATAAAAAGTCAATTATAGGGTGAATTTTTATAAATTTTGCTATCACTAAAAACAATTGTCTAAAAAGTGCTGGAAACCTAAGCTCAAGAATCAAGATTATTGTGGAGCCTTGCGGATAAGGCTAACATCAATATCGATTTCGTAAAGCAATTGTATTATTTATATTCAAGCATTAAAATTTCAACTCTATTCACTTGCTAGTGTGACCATTATTTTTTGTAGGTTTCTCAAATTAAAAACAAAAGAACTGACACTTTTGGTATTTTTGATTTTGCTTCAGATTACTTTTGAGCTGCAGACATGCACAATGTTAAGTGTAACAAAATTTTTACTTGGAAATTGGAATTCAAAACACAAGCGTCCCCATATAAAAGATCCCGGTAGAAAGGCGCCTCTTTGCATTGAAGCTTTCATAGATAAAGCTTTCTTCCTTGGTGAAGTTTTTTTTGACATCTCTTAAGCATTCAACAACGGAACTACAACGGCCTATCCACCTAAGGATTGACAGCCTTTTGAGCTGTTATGGTTCTACCCAGCTCTTAGCCAGCCAGTATCCTTTCGAAAATACTGAACTGAAGAACTGTGCCCAGATTCGTTTTGCTCTCCAAGTAAGTATGATGTTATGGTACATCGAGCTTAATCTTAGTAATCTGTCTTAATAGGGAATTCGATTTTTGATCTAAAGCAGGTGTCGGCAAGGCGAACAGAGAATTTTTATAATATATATAAATAAGGCTTCGAAACAAAAGGCCGACACAGGGCAGAACGAAAGCGAGGAGGCACCACTATAATGGGATGTGGATGATTCGGAGGTTAAGACTTGGTTGGTGTGTACATGGTCGCCACATCCACAGAAGAAGCTTACCAGGCACATCCACATACAAGTTCATAAAGGAAATTATGACGTAAATTTATTTAAAAAAGAGTTAGCATTACCGGTTTGATGAGCATGTGTACTTGAAATGGACACAGAATATTCTAATCGCATTCTCTGAGCAATGTAATTAGATAGGTTCTGAGAATATGCTCAGAGTGCCACCTTTCAAAAATTTCTAGGGGAAATATTCTAATTTAGCCGAACCAATGCCTAAACGTTGGTTTCCGCTTCTGATCTTCTTCTACGTTTATTTCATGCCTCATTGACTTGCTCACATACCCAACGGAAATCAGGTCTTATCGCATTGACGACTTAACCGATCCAACATATTTTTCAACAACTTGTTTGCACCGGGACTCGTTCCATTGTCCACGGCGCATAGACAGCGCAACAAAAGAGAGAGGTGGGGAGGGACATACTCTGAAGTTTGAAATATGAAATCCATTTGATGGTTCATTGATTGGCCCCCAGCGAGCATTCATAAATGTTTTTGTTGGCTGGCTGCAAATTCAAAGTGCGATGCAGGTGAAGAAACAAGTAAGAAATTTCAGAATTTTTTTGGGGGTTCTTCTCTACCATCACAATTAGAGCATATTAAGTGTGGCAATACAATGGGATTTTTTTAAGTGCCACAATTAACACAAACAAGTTTTCGTGTAAGAAAATATTAAATGAATCCGCCTGAATGATCTTTTGCATTGTTATTGTAATAAAAATTTAACTATGGACCCCCGCTGAAAAAAAGAAGCACAGAAAGAAGCGAGTTCTTCACTGTTGGATAGGGGAAAGTGAGGCAACCCAAACTCATCCAAGCACAAGAAGCACAGATAGATGAAATAAAGAGGGAGAGAGAGGTGGAGAAAAAATGGAGTACCACAGAAGAAAATGTTAATTTTTGTGCCATCGGGCAGCGCTGATGTCCAATGATGATGACTTCGATTTTTATTTCTTTCCAACTTGAAAGTCTGAGAGGGGCAATGCTTGGATGGGGAATTGCTGCCGATTAGAAATAGCTGAAAAAGTCAACGCACAGACTTGATTAATATACGTAGCCATATGCCTTTGTTATATCGAATGGTTGGTGATAGGATGATTTCAACAGGAAATGGCAACCTCATTGTTATAATGAGAAAACTTAAATAAAATATTGACATAAAACCAGGTCAGATAAGTGGAAAGAATTTAGTTTAATTTCGGATGTGAGTAATTCTAGTGATAGCAGATCAGAATGACGTCTAAATAAAATATGAACATTTTTGTATTTTTTTTTAACATTATTAAAAACTGGATTCTCAGAAAAAAGAAGCACTGGCAGAGTTCTATACCAAGCATTTGAAGGATGTTTTGTTTTAAGAAGTACTTAAAGTACTTCAAAAGTACGAAACATTCTGGAATCAAAAAACGACAGTTAATATTTGTGAAATGTAAACAAACGTTCTTGAGTCAAGATCTATTCATCCTTTTAATAAGCCGAAAAATATAAGAAAATATCTTGGATTGAGTACAAAATATACATTCATCCACAGAAAAAAAAATCTGAAATCAATCCGAAACGGGTTTGACAGGGAAATTCCGGAGCAGGCTTAAAATGATCCTGTTTTTCGGTATTAAAAAAAAAAGTTGTGAGTGAAATCAACCTTTTTCGGGATCGGATCAATCCTGGATTACCCTGTTTTCAATCACGTTTCGGATTGATTTCCTTTTTCAGTGTAGGAAACTTCGTTTTTTTAAGCGAATCTGTTTTTAAAATTCCCAACTGGTTCTAACATTTTTTTATGGAGAAATGGAAGATTTCAGATTTCAGCTTCGGATCTTTCCAGGCAGTTTTAAGCTCTCAGTCAATTCCAAAACGAACTTGGACTAAATCGAAAAGGTTTTGACCTCGTTTCAGGGGATCTTATATTGTTTTAAGAATATATAGAAGCTGACTTTAGAAATAAATAGACTGCAACCTAGAATATTTTGTTCTTATTTAAGGAATATAATTAAAATAGTTTGAAAATAGTTTGATATGAACTTAATATATCCTAATATAATCTTAAATTAAGTATTTCGACAGCGAAAAAATCTTACTTGAAATAGGAATTTTGTTTTTATATCAAGATTTTGCGTACCTAAAGTACTTTTGACACAAATTGAAGCTAGTTGAAGTAACCTAGAATACTTATTGTTCTCGTTTTAAGTTCATTCCCAATTCTAACATGTTTTTTTTGATCCAAGAAACCAAATATTTTTAAACTTAGAACAAAAACAGCTTGCAAAGAAACACATTGCAGAATTGCATAATCGCCAAAAGGAATTTATGGACCAAAGCATAAATGAGATTCTTTACCATGTTTTTCAACTGATGAAGATGAAATGGAATCTTTAGCTAAGGAGCTAGAAAATAGTCGAAAGCTGACAGAAATAAAATCAGAAAACGATTTTATTGCTCTTTTTGACGGAATTCAAAGATGGCCTCAAAGTTCTAATGCTTTAAAGTATTGGGAAAACTATCATTGTAAAGAACTTAACAATGTCGCATTTGTTGTATTAGCTGTTCCTGCAACACAAGTATCAGTCGAGCGCACTTTTTCTACTCTTTAGTTTGTTGTATCCAGAGAAAGAGCCAGTATGGATGAAAAATTACTGGAAGACATATTAATGTTTAACTTAAATTAAGTTCAAATATAATATTATATTAAAAGCATCAAAACTCTAAACATCTTTGAAAAAATTGTTACTTTTCCTTTAATTTACATAAATGTTTTCGATATTAGCGAAAAAAAATCATTTCTGAACTTCGGTTAGAACCTGAACCTGGGTTCAGCGACCTCCCGAACCCGCTCCGTAAACCTGAACCAAAAATTGTTATCGTGGTCAATCCCCGGAGTGAACATTTGCTGATTATTTCGAAGTTTTGCAGACCTGATATTGAGAAGTGCTTTAACTGAGTACAAAACATTCTGGAATCAAAAAACGACAGTTGATAATATTGAAATGAGAACCATCGTTTTTATATCAGTAACTATTCATTCATGTAGAATATCAAAAAATCTCGTTCTTATTTCAAATACAAAACTTCTTGGATTTTACAGAGTACAGAATAGACTTACATAGAAAGCTTATAAAAGTGTGCAATGAAAATTTTTATTTTTATAGGGAATCTAGTCCTAAAATTCCCAACTGGTTCTAAAACTTTTGTTGTGGAGTTATGGTAGCTTTTTGGATTTCAGCCTCGGATCTTTCCAGACAGATTTAAGCTCTCAATCATTTCAAAAACAAATTTACATTAAATCAAAAAGATTTTGAATTCGTTTAAGAATGAAATTTAAAAATAATATTATGTTGATCGTATTTCTGAATTAAGAATGTATAGAAGTTGACTTAAGAATAAATAAGACAGCAACCTAGAATATTATGTTCATATTTTAAGAAAATAATCTAAATAATGCTACGATAGTTCGATGTGAAGTTAATATATCCTATAATAATCTTAAGTCAATTATTTGAAGATGGGGGAAATCGTACTTGATATAAGAATTAGGTTTTTAATTTAGGATTTTCCGTACCTAAAGTACTTTATTGAAGTTACCTAGAATATTTATTGCTCTTATTTTAAAAATATAATCTTAATAGTTTTAAATTAATTCGATACGAACCTAATATATCCGAAAATATTCTTAAGCCAAGTATTTAAGAATGAAAGAAATCGTGATTGAAGTAAGAATATTGATTTTTAATAAAGATTTTTCGTATCTATCGTACTATTGCCGTCATTTGTACTTATTTGAAGTAAAAAGTAATTAATAGTTTTTTTTGAGAAAATCTAGTATTCCATTAAAAAAATTCGATAAGTTCAATTCTGAATGGTTTGCAACTATCATAAAATTTGAATGTTTAACTTATGAACTCTAACGATCGGGCTATAAAAAAGGCCTGTCATTGTGGAAGGGTTAAGACTATTTTGGGATCATTGCCAGCAATGGCCTTTTTTGAAAGGAAAAAATATTTTATTAATCGAACCGATTGATTGATTGATTGGGTATGCAAAAATTTCTTTCACACAGCAACAAAACCAGGAAAAACGTAAAAGCAAACACCAAAAGCCGCAGTAACCTAAACGCTTCAATAAATTGCAAGCATGCAATATGCTCGTGTAATTATATTGAAAATGCTGAAAATGAAATTCAATTGCAAGTAAAAATAAAAAACTTTTAAAAAAAACCTTAATTTCATTGAATTTAATTGTTGTAATGATCAATCGGCACGGACAAAACACAAAGGCGACGGGAACGACGACGACGACGACGGCTAATGAATTGCAAGCGGAGCGTGAAATTCGCCAAATGGCTGCTGAACACATTCTTCCCGCTGAAAACAGAGTGAGATTGATATCACATTTGCTACTGGGTGTGGTCCGGATGCTGTCACAGTGAGATTAAGCATATGTCATGGTATAATCGGTAGCACAGAGTTAAGTACACATACATATGAGTCTTATCACTCCGGCCCGCTCCGAAGTGAAAGTACTTAAGAATCATTCACAGATCTTTGACCCTCAATCCATAATTGCTGCGTCTTTGACCCACAAAAAAGTTGACGCTAATAGTGCACAAAAATATCGAAAGAAAAGCATAAAAACAACAGCATTAGGGCCTAATCGTTTTAGCCTTTTGCAAACTCCAACTCTGCACACAAACGGCAAACAAAAAAGTGAAATTATGCGCAATGAGCAATATTTCAAGTGCTCACCCTGAAAAGGCGGACAACGAGCCGGAGCTGGATATTAGTAAGCTGGGCTGGCAAAGATTAGCGGACATCTCTAACCTAAATAAAAGTAAAGCAGCCAAAAAAGCAACCAAAGCAAAACAAAGCGAAAAGAAAAGAAACCCCCAAATGGAGGTCAAATTGACAGGCTATTGAGTCGATTGAATATTTTATTTTCTTGGTTTTTGTGCTTAAAGAAACAGAAAACCTCGTAATTATGCACAATCGTAGAGGAACAGTTAGAGCAACGCCCCCGTCCGAAGAAATTTGTACCAGAACCTGTTGCTTTCTTTGGCCAAGCGAATTACGTCTATTCCATTGACAATTCCACATGC
Organism: Lordiphosa fenestrarum; assembly: GCA_035044985.1. Classification (NCBI taxonomy): domain Eukaryota; kingdom Metazoa; phylum Arthropoda; class Insecta; order Diptera; family Drosophilidae; genus Lordiphosa; species Lordiphosa fenestrarum. Next base: position 78,856 of record JAWNNO010000837.1, on the reverse strand, counting down.
CAAGCACGTGCAATTGTTGTAGACCCCCTCATCACCTCCTTGGTGTCTAGAGAATGACGTCGTCATCAACTTAGAGTCTGCTTGGCTAGGTTTCTGTTTTGCTAACCGTGAAGGTCTCTTGGTGACGCGTCATAGTTATGTTCTGTTGAGTGACTGAATTAGGAACACGCAGACACACTGAGAAAAACCCAGAATGATATGATTTTAATAGTCACTTTCATGTTTCTGAAAATGTTGAGTCTATTATTCGATCTAATCAATAGACTTTCGATTATTCAGTAATACTGAACTTAGACGAAATGGCAAGGAGTTAACCAAAAGGTGGTATGGGTCAAATTTGGCGAATTCTTGCTCTGTTGTCGATATTAGCTCTTCTGCTATCTCAAAGTGTAGAAAGGGACTCGGTGGACAGCTTTGCGCTATTAATTTGCGAAGTATCCTGCTAAAAGGTCCAATTAGCGCCATATTACTGACTTCCAAACTTTACCAACTCCACAACTGGGCATACAAATTTTCTTTCACACATTCCAATCACCAATCACATTGGACTCCTTCCTTAATAGAAAAATTTAGTTCATACAATTCCCGTTTCACCAACATGACCACACTTATGACAGGTGTGTCTATCCTGTCGCTTTTTTCACCAAGAATTCTTGCAGTTGTAAGGACAATCCAGGTTAAACATCTTTAAGAAAAAACCCATTTCGCAATTCCTCTTTACAAAATTTTACCCTTTATAAGGTAGCTCAAAGAACAATTTCAGTTCAAATTGTTGCTTGTTATTTGGCTTTCTCGAAAACATTTTCACCCGATATCGATAAATTCCATTTGCTGTAGGCAGCAGTGTGACCAGATACTGTTATCGATTGAAGTATTTTTTATGTTTTTGATAACTCTATTGAATGCTTTCGATGTATCAAATGCAATAGCGGGGGACACTTGTTTCCCTGTGAACGACTTAGCAAAAGAACGCTGACTCCATAGAAGTCACCCGCAGTGATAAGAAACCTGCCACTTGCATAAGAACGCAGCGACACCATAAGTTTGCTCTCTGACAACAATGCATGATTCCTGTTAACAGCCCTAGTCTTAACATAAAGGTAAATTGAATCGCAACTGAAGTTAAGGTTGTTCTTTTGGAAGCCACTTGATCTCTAATCACGACAAGAATTCTTTAACATGTGAATTTTTGTATTCAGGTTAATATAATTAGGTTCGCTCCCTGAACTCTCCTGCATTATTTACTCGTTGCCCTGTCTCTGCCAATTCCATTTACATAGCGTAAAGTTGAATAATTCGTTAAGTCATAAACATTGTATTGCAGCAAGTGTTAGAGCCATTCTATTTGTCTATCGATCAAAATATCCATAGATCCATTGGAATTTGGTGGCTCCGATCACACCGCTCGGTTTACTCACACTCGGTTAACCTGCCGATCAGTTTGCACATTGAGGAATTGGGCCTTAGGTGTACATTTTCAGGGATTATTTGAGTAATAGCCTATTTCCACCAAAGAAATGAAACTTCTTTTCTTAAAATGACCAAAAAAAATGTCATTACTAATAGTCTGTTGATATGATTTAAAAAAGTTGACTCAAATTTGTTACATATAATTTACTCATGTCATGACGATAACAATGCGTTTGATCAGTGGATTGCTCTGCAGACGGATTTATTTTTTTTCTACGAATTTCACAAAGTCCACAAGCGTTTGAAAGTGGCGGCTCTCAGATAAAATAAACCATTCAGCTGTTTATGTCAAAGTGGCATTGGGAATGTCAATAAAATGATGTTTTGTTAATGAACACAACCCAATTTTCAGGAAATTAAAAATGTAGAAATTATGCCAGTGAAAAGGGGCTAAAATGCGACACCTCGTTTTATAAAGTCCCAATTGTGTCTTAATATGTCGATTGATTATTAAATCTACTACTGTAAGTCGGCGGATTCGACGTTTTGCATCGGAAAGTGCTTAGAAAAAAGCTCTAACATTAAATATCTAATCTCGTATCCTTAATCTGTGTTTTTGGATTCAAGAAACCAAATATTTTTGACCTTAGAACAAAAACAGCTTGCACTAAGTCATATTGCTTGGTCGTATAAATGCTAAAAGAAAAATTGGTTTGGTCCCATATACGTCACCTCTTACCACCTCAGAGATCTGTGCGTTTATACGGACAGACAGACAGACGGACAGATATATACTTCGTGGGGTCGGAGACGCTTCTTTCTGGCTGTTATCTACTTGAGGACAAACCTTATATACTCTGTGTAACTCTGGTATAAAAGGCAATATATTTAATTAGTTTAATGCAATGTGTTCTTAAAATCGCTTTCGACGCAAGAACTACTCAAATTGTATGTGAATCGGCTCGGTTTTGGGTCGAAAACGGCTTGTGGGACACAAAGGAGTATTAAAAATATATTTTAATAATATAAAGCTCTTGCTCTTGTTAGTCATTGAAAGAACTTTGGAGTCGAGGATCTTAACAAACAAAAGCTATTATCTGTGGGGATTTTATTAGTAGTTCTTAATTCGATTCTAGGTTTTTTATTACACTTATCTGCCCATTAGTGCTGAACCGAACCGAAATTGTAGGTTCGGAACAGGTTCGGGTTAAGCTTTTACATTTAAAGAGGTTCGGTTCAAGGTTCTTTTTTAAGTAAAATAAAAGTTGTAACTCCAGGTTCGAACCGGTTCGGTTGAAAAGCGGTTGCAGCCCTGCTTTGACTACATGCATTCCGAATTATCGAAGCTCAAAATGATTCTTATACCCCTGTACGAATTTAAGATTAGGTTCAGCGAACATCTGAACCCGCTCCTTGAACCCGAACACTAAAAGTTTCGCGGGTTTAAAACCCGCTGTGAACCATTTTCGATTTCTAGAAAGTTTGTAGCCCTAGAAACTACCATTATTACATCATTTCTTTTTAATTAAAATTGTTGTTTTCCGATGATTTTTAATATTATTTATTATAAGGTCTTTGAAAAGCCACAATCAATTAATTTATTATTTTTAAGAAGAAAAGTAAAATGTCGACAAAACTCTGAATCATGTTCTAAGTTGTGACAATACAACGCGTAGACAGACTTTTTTTCTAAATACAAGTGGCCTGATATTTACGATCGACGAGTCTAGTTTTTAGAAAGTTTTTTAAACAATACGAAAACAGACTTTTTTAGAAAATAATTTTTAAGTTTCTGAAACTCTGAGTTTTTTTCGCAAAAATTTTTGGGTAATTTTTTCTATAAAATTGCTTAAATTTAGGGCGGATTTACCCTTAAATTAAGAGAGGAAATACATTGTCTTAAAATAGGGCGACTACCATTGAATGGCGTAAAACGCCCAAAATGTGGGAAAGCAAATTTCTTAAATTTAAAAAAAAAATTTAGAAATTAATCCCAAAATATGGAAAATTATTATGGAAAATCACACTAAAATTTAGAGAAATATAAAAAAAAACACCGCTTGTAATTCTCAAGTACTAAATCCCTGTATAAGGAATGTAAAAGGGGTAACTGATATTCGTCTAGTTATGTGCTTAACACTGTGTTTCACGCGAATGCCAGAGATAGTCGAATGTTACGTGTTAAGAAGTATCCCCTAGGTCCCGAGTTTAAATCTCAGACAAGGTAAAGTTAGTAATATAATTACTACTAATTTGTTTGTATTTTTCAGAGAGAAAAGATTCGGTTGAACCAACGGGAAAAAAATTTACAAATAAATGTAGAAGTACAATTTCATTTAAGAGAGGAGGTTACTGGGCGTCTTGGTGTTGTGCCTTCCACTTCCACTCCTTTTACTGTCCTCAATTAAGTTGCTCTATAATACTTAGAAAATATTTTTCCTTTCTAAAATCTAGAAAATATTTTTTCAAAAACTAAGAAAATATTTTCTGGCCCTTGGGAATTATTTATTCTAATTTAAGAAACTGTTTCTTTAAAGTTTATGATCAATCGGCTTTGCATTAACATAAATATTCATTTTTTAAAACGTTTTTTAACTCAAGCACAGAAATTTCTGCCTGTGTAGGTACTCACACGTACATATGTATGTCAATGTGGCAATTGATTCAAATCGCGTGCATTGCAACTTAATAAAATTGTTAATGGTGTGAATATGAAATACTTGTACATAAATACAATATAAAAAAAAAATATATAGTACCTTTCTGCCTGCTTACTGTTACGTGTACGCGAAGAGAATGGCAAGTTAGGCAAGTTGGAAGTGGAAAAAACATTCCCACTTCTTTCCCATCCCCCTTAATACATTTTGTATGCATTCACACTTTAGCACTTTTAGATATTCTCGTTTAGTTTTTATCAATTTGAAAAACATTTTCTTGATGATTCTAGTCTTTGCTTGCTTGTATAGACTAAACAAATATAAATGCATCCATTTGATATAAAATACAACCAACAAGCACTGGGATCATATTATTGGACAATATCATAATGATTGAACTGAGCACCAATACGATGAACCAAAGCAATAAAGTTATGGGTATAACATGGAAAATGCCAAGTACGCCCACCATCACCAGAAGCTCAAGAAGAGCCATCACACAGCTTCAATCTGTAAGTATATGGGGGGACTTGGATCAAATTTGGAACGAATGTATATAAGGAAACCCACCTCGCAGAGATTATAGGAAAGTTCACTGAGCAGTAGATAATATATAGATATATTTCTCGTTTCACAATTTCAGTTCAATCTAAATTGTAATATACCAAAAACACAACCTTCAAGGCTTGCTTTTACGCTTATGCTTACCTATTTTTTTAAACAAAACTCAACTTGGACCACTTACCTACCCCCAATACAAACAAAGTGTTAATCTGAATTGCAGTAGCGGGAGCGGCGGCAGATGGCGTGACTAAGGCATTCGCCATGCCAAAGTGAGTTTTCGAAAAAATAAAAGAAAAAATTATTTTTTTAAAATTGTAACAAATTTAGTTTTCTTTCACAAGTGTTTGCATTTGCTTCAACGAGCCAGGCAAGTCTTTTGCGCATTTTTATGGTTTCAACATTAAACATTTTTGTGGCGCAAAATTCAAACAACAACAAAATAATTGAAAAAGCATGAAAGAGATGATGCCTGCCCCTGGAGGGAGGCGGCGCGGAGGCAGACAGGTGGTTAGAGTGTAGTATCCAAGTCCAAGTCGAAGTCATAGTCAGTCGCGCACTAAATCCCAATTGTAACGCAGCAACCATTAATCACAACAGAGAGCAGCAGTACTAGCGAAAAAATATAGAGGTATATTATGCTCAGACGAAACGTTATTCCTGCTGACGATCTGCTTGTACTACAACTACCTCCACCACCACCACCAGGCGATGAGTCACCTGCACCATTTGCCTATACAATTTTTGCAATTATCAAATGATTTCATTTTGCCTGACAAAAATTGGGTGTGTGTGTTTTGTTTTTGTTATGTTTCTCATTGTTTTCACCCACCTTGGCTCAGTATTTAGTTTGAATTAATTTGGCATGACGTTCTGCCTGAATTTGTGTTAATTGGCCAGAGAAATTGAGAATTGGGTGGGGTAGCAGTGTCTGGCTCGTTGAATGAATAGAGCGTTTTGAGATAATTACAAAATGTTGTTGGGCAAATTAAAAGCATTGTTGTTGTTTTGAATAAGACTACGGGAAGTATTTATGCGATTTTCTGCAGTTGAAGGCCTGTTTATTTTGCAAAATGGCGTTGGATAAAACATCTTTAGCATGTTGTTGCTAAAACGGCTCAAGGTCAATAAATAAAACATTTGTTTTTGTTGTTTTCACAATATGTTTCGGATGCTCATCGCCATCTGTCTTCAAATAGACTACAAACGCAATATACCTCCCAGAGGTGCACCTCTGAACCAAATTTGCGCGTGTCACGTCGTGTCTCGACGCAAACACGAGTTTCGTGCGTGAATACCAGTGTTTAGTAAGTGTTTCGTAAGTGAATATAAGTTATGCAGTACACGTACAAATTCAATGTCAATCATCAAGTATCCTCAACTGAAAATGTGCATAGTGTTTTAAAACCTCTGACAAAATGATACGGGCACACTTAAATGAAATTAAAACAACATGCTGCTTGTTCTTCTCAGCGTGGCACAAATTGATTGTTGTGACTTCGGTGCATTTAACCAAAATCAAAGGAAATCGGACTTACGCAAGCAAATTTAAAAGGCTTACAACAGAAACGTTGCCAAAGAAGATTGGAAAAATATTGCCCTAACTGCCATAAGTGGCCAAAGATATGAGGCTGTTTTGCGAATGTGTATAACTGCTAAATACTTTCAAATGATGATACATTCATATCTTGGGAGAGCATTCGTGACGTGTCCTTACATCGTGCATGATTCGTGAGTGACGTAGAATATTTCAAAAGTTACGAGCGTGAATTTTTTATTAAGTGAATAGTTCGTGACATATCAGAAATATTGCTCATGCAGCTGTGCGCTACTAACCTGCCATAAAACAACATTTTTACGTACATTAGGGCGTCTGTACCGCCTGCCGTTAAGTTCTGTACTGATTTATTATTTGTTCAATATATGTTTAAATAAGTTGAAACAGTTTTTAAAATGAGTTTTGTGGTTTAGTCTCTTGTCTGTAGTTAGGTTAAGCCTTATCATTACGATTTCTTTTTCAGTATGTGTCGTTTCGCTGAAGTGTAAGCAACATAAATTTTGAATAGAATTGCTACAAACGTGTGAAATCATTTAAATAAAATATTTAATTTAAATATGAGCAAAGACACTACAAGGTGATTTTTTCAACAAGACAGTTCGCGGCCACATGTTGCTGTGCGGCTTAAAAGATACTTTAAAATGGTGGAAATGGGAAGCAGTATAGCCCAGACATTGCTTTTTTCCGACTTCTATAGGTTTTCGTCGATGACGAATGCCCTTGAGGATCAGCAAGTTCGCTCTTTGGAAGATTTCCAAAATTGGACTGCATCAAAAAGCGCTTCGTTTTTATCCGAAAATTGTCTGAAAGATGTGATAAATAACGGCTAGCGGAGGACAAACTGTCAAAAATGAATTTGTTACAAATTTTTCATATTTAATCTAGAAACTTAAAAAAAAGTTGTCTGAAACTTATTTGTTCAGGTATTGATTTTAGTTCTTAAAAATTGTCAAAGTCAGCTCATGGATTTGATGATTACAATAATTTATCTAAAGAATATTATGCGAAAAAATAACTGTTGAAATTAGGGTTGTTGAAAATAAATATCGATATTTTTTTAAAAGGAAAAATATACCACTAAATGCATATTTTTCCGAGGACGAATGAATAACCTCAAGGTGTCATTTGACACCAGCAATCTCTCTGCAATCAAAATCTATAGGTAGCCTCGGAAAAATATGCATTTAGTGGTATATTTTTCCTTTTAAAAAAAATATCGATATTTATTTTCAACAACCCTAGTTGAAATGTAGAATAGTCAAGGATCGAACCAGAATCTAGTGTTCAGTGGATCCAGGAGCCGATCCGCTAACCGGGCCTGACAAATAACAGCTGGTTCGAACCACCCGACCGAACCTTCTGCTGAATTTTAGAGGCTTACAGCCTGGGTACTTGGTATTATGTCGCAAACTCATTGTTTTTATGTTTATTTGATGTTGAAGTTTGTAATTGGATGACCTTTAATCTTTATTTTATAGTTACTTAGACCAAAGTTTATAATTTGCCCAGCTTATGGGCAGCTTATGTTTATCCCCATTTGGCTTTGCAGAATTAATCTTCCTTGAAACACCACTATTCGATCATTATTCCTCGAAATAAGGAGAAAGGATAAGGAAAGAGAAAAACTACTGCATATTAGTTTCGCACTCAATGTACCCTTAAAATTGAACTCCGGGCTATTTTTGTCTAAATAAATCGGCATAAAGAGGTTTTAATCAAATCCAAAAGTTATCTTTAAATCATTTCCGAACAAAAATCATTCAAGTCGAATGTGAATTGATTCTGGTTTAGATTGGAAACGATTAATTGAACATTTGGGTACAATTGACTGCTGACAGATTGAGACTTTTTCATACCAGATGACCAGATATCAAATCAATTGTATCTGTAGTCAATCAAGAGCAGCTAGTTTAGCAGACTAGGTTTCGCTTAGAGCTGTGTTCCGAATCTTACTGAAGTCTTATAAGTCGTTTTTTTATTACTTGCTTGTCATTTTTATGTACACGACCACAGCAAGTCATATACAGGTATGTCCTGGAAGTCTCTTGACATTTTCCTATAAACTATTGCATTAGGAACTAAGCTTGACTGACTTTATATGTATGAAAGGGTTTGGTTTCTAAACTTTCGTCGTCTAATCTAGTAGCCAAGCAAAGTTTGTATGACTTCCCATACTAAAGCAAACAGATTAAATGGGAAAATCTCTAGATCTGTGAGATCTGTGAGTTTTTCACACGTAAAAAACACGACTTACAAACAGGCCACCCGCATTTGACACCACCTTCGAATCTAAAATACCTCACAACGTGCTAACAACAAAAATAAAGTTCTTGCACATAATCAATCGTGCCTGTCAAAGATGACAGATCAAAAATATATTAAAATTAGATGGCCCTAAGCATTTTCCTATATGTTCAGCTGTGGAGAATTCTTGCAAACAGCCCTATTACCTCACACTCTTTCAGTTTTTACACAACTTCTATTGTTTATCTAATAATTGAAAGTTGAAATGTAATTAAAAAATAAATATAAAATACCGCATTAAAGCGCCATCAATGTGACAAAATGGCCAATCAGCCAAATAAGAAAACTAATGTGTAATTGATAGTCGATTCGGCAAAAAAGAAGACACAAAACACCACTTTCCTGCCCCGCAGCTTAACCATAACTGTAGCCAGCAATTTAAATAAGCCAACAAAAAACACCAAAAACCGTTGGGTAAAAGAGTGTCAAAATGCTAGATGAGATGGATATTCGATGATCATTAAAAGCTAGAGGCAAATTAGAGAGCGGCAACCTCCTCCAGTGCAAAAACGAAGGCAAAAGTATTATGTGCGGTGAGGAGGGGTGAGTGAGGCTTGAGCTTGAGCATGTTTGTCGTCGATTTTTACTGACATGGCAGAAAGGCATAAGAAAAACAAAGACTTCATTTCTTTCCCTCTGTAGCAAACTCAGGGCAAACAGGAAATGAACCCGCATGCACTTTTTTAAGTACCTTTCGTTCGAATTTTTGCTGGCCAATGGCAATGAGCGGTTGTTTTTTTGCCATCTTGGGTTACTTGTGTATATTCTCATAAACATAAGTGGAATTCTTGGGTATCAATTAGTCGAACCTGGGGTCTTTATGCGGTTCCCTTCCCACTTTATGCATTATTTGCTATGACAAACCAACCTGTTCGTTGAGGCAGGCAGGGCACTGTGAAATGACTCAGCTGCGGGTATGCGCATCCATCAGATACAATTTTTTGATTTTGTTTTAGTTTTAGTTCTTGGTGTGATATTTGCTTGCGGCATAACAAATTCCCAGGCCAAGGACCACATGTGTGGTGGTGCTGCTGCTTCCTTTTTGAAGCCGCTGCTGCACTCAAGCGTAGGCTTGTCTTTGATTAGTTTCGTGTCTCGTATTTCAATGAAAAAATTAAATTTGTCCCTTTTCTCTTTGTTTTTGGGTTTCCTTTTTTGTTGCATTTCCCTTGTTGTTGGTTTGTGTGTGTCTGTGTGTGGGGCCGGATTGGTTTTTTAATGTGTTCAATGGGTAATTTCCGATAAGACAGCAGGAGAGTTGAGTTGTTTTTTCTTAAATCTCATTATGCTGGCAGGAAGATGAAAGAACTTTAGTATTAAGCAGATAAGGGAAGACAAACACGCTCAGGATTGCGGATAGAGCAGTTAATCCCAACCTACCCAAAAAGGGTAACAAATTAACGTTTGTGTTGAATTCAGGGATCGCAATTAAGAGTTATGGGTCTTAAGAAAATCAAAGCAAAAAAGTGTCCTAGTTGATGACAGAGATACCCCATATCCTATTTTTAGTTAAGCTATTCAAAAACAGAATAAACTTCTATTTATAGTTTTTTTGAAATAAATTAAATCTATTCTTATTTTTTGAGCTAAAAAAGCTTTTGATATAGTATAATAGTTAAATTTCAATTTTGTTTTTAGTAAAAAAAAATTGATTTAAAAAAATGTTCCCTATTTTATTTTAAGAATTGTTATGGAAAATTATTTTTAATTTTTAATTTATAAATTAAATATAAAAATTGAATTTAAATATCTTTTGAAAAAAGTGGTGCATTACAAAACAAGACATTTATCTATGATCTTTGTTTCAATACCTTTCCATTGGTACGTCTCATGTCCTTAAGGGATCAATGTTAAGGATCGCAAAATACATTTTTTTCCAATCCGGGGCACTTATACATATCCCCTGATTACTTCAAGACTGCTATAACTGAAGAAACACGTTTTTTAGTTAATACTTTATCTCATATAACAAAATTTTTTCTTTGTTTTATGTTTATATAAGAGAGAAAATAGACTTAGGGCCGATTTCTCAACTTCTAAATCAGATAAACTTAGATTTTGATCTTGTATTTGTGGGTTTATGTGAAAGATATGATTTCCTTAATCGGAAAAGTGAGGCATTGGAGAAGAAATATTTCGCAGTGCACTGTTTTTTTTTTCAAAAGATTTTAAAATACAATTTTTATATTCAATTTTAAATAATTCTTATTTCAAATATTTAAAACACAAATTAAGGAATATTTTTTTATTATAAATATTATTTATCATAATATTATTTAATTAGAAATCGAAATTTGACATTTATGTCACAAGTTGTTATTTTTAGGATTAGAATTAAGCGTTATTTCTGAGTTTAATAAAATAAAAATCAATAAACAATACTCAACTTGTAATTTTCTTTTATAAAATTATTATCGTTACAATCTCTGGTTAATTAAGATATTTTGTGACATTTATCTTCAGCAATAAAATACTCTTAGACCTAAGACAGGACCACCTTAAGTTTATGTACAGGGTGCGCCATCTAAAGTGTCGGTATGGCAACACTGAATAACTTTGACATTTACCAACCGATTGCTTTTGTTAGACATGTTTTGGAAACATCAATCTAGTACAATTTTCACCATGGAACGCTTCACACCAAAACAACGTGCCGAAATAGTGACGCTGTTCATCGAAAATAATCGTTCAATTGTGCTAACTCAGCGTGCACATTTTGTCTGCCCGCAAATGCGCGAAAAAGGTCTTGACGGTTACTAGTTCCAACAAGACGGTGCTCCGTGCCACACTGCAAATCAAACAATCGACTTATTGCTGCGGAAATTCCCTGGACGCCTGGTATCAAAAGAGGCGATATTGACTCGGCCACCCAGATCTCCAGATTTGACCGCCCCAGACTTCTTTTTGTGGGGCTATTTAAAAAGCAAGGTTTACGCCAGCGATCCACAGACCATTGAAGAGCTTAAGGCCAACATTCGTGCCGAAATCGCCACTTTATCGACTGAGACGCTCGAAAAAGTGATGGAAAATGCCGCAAAAAGGGCACATTTTGTTGTGGCCAATAAAGGCGGCCACTTGATTGATGATGTGTTCAAAAAGTAGTCGAAATAAATTTTACAGGACCAAATTAAAGGTACAAGATCAACATATAGCAATCGGTTGTTTGATTTTATATTTATTCAGTGTTGCCATACCGACACTTTAGATGGCGCACCCTGTACACTTGGAACCCAGCCGCTTGCACATTTGTTATACCCGTTACTCGTAGAGTAAAAAGGGTATGCTAAAGTCGTGCAAATGTATGTAACAGGCAGAAGGAAGCATCTCCGATATCATAAAGTATATATATTCTTCATCAGCATCAACAGCCGAGTCGATATAGCCATGTCCGTCTGTCCGTCCGTCCGTCCGTCCGTCCGTCCGTCCGTCCGTCTGTATGAACACCTAGATCTCAGAGACTAGAAGAGCTAGAACAACCAAATTTTATACGTAAGCTAGTATTGTCCGTAGGCAGATCAAGTTTGTTTCAAATTTTGGCCACGCCCCCTCCGGCCCCCGCAATAAAAAATGTTAAATAACTCCCACAATTGTTAAGATATCGAGCTCAGATTTTGCAGTGGAGTCTATGTGGCCAATATCTACAATCTCACAAATTTTCAAAAGGATCGGATAATAAATGGCCGAGTTAAAAAAATGTTGCATACTTATCCGAGCTGAGCTGAGTAACGGGTATTTCGAAGTCGGGCAGGGCCGACTTTAACTTAAGCTCTCGTTTTTGTAATGCACGCAAGCAAAGGCTGGGCTGGTAGCATATTTTCTATGCCCCAGACGCCCTTTAATGGCTATAAAAAGCGATGTATTTTCTTTGACTAACATGGCTCTATAGATTGTGATATTTTGGCGCATAAATTGTAAGAATTTTTTTAACTTTGGGAAAAGGTCAAATTTCTCATAAAAAATTCATATTTAAGTCAAAATAATTGTATCTTTGGATTTCAAACCGAACTTTGGTTTTGGTTTGTATAATTGTTGTTCAACTAAGTTTACGTAGAACAAATTTGGTTTCAAGAAGATAATAAATGTGGCTACAGGACCTAGAAATATGAACAAACCTCGTTCACGTTGACCTGAAGTGCTAGGGCAAAATTTGTTTGAATTCAGCACCCGAAAATGTATTAGAAAAGTTTGCTTTCGTCTCTGATTTAAATGTTTCCTTTTTCGTAGATATTCTTGTGTTCTGTTATGCAACTTTGTTAAATCTACACTTAAACTTACTGAAAATTCAAAACAGTGTCGGGTCTGTGAAGGATGATCATTAAGATCAGTGCCAGAATTCGGAAGGACATTCTTCGCTGTGATTCCGTAGATATTTATAAGGATTGCTTAAAAGATTGTGGGCAGTGCAAGCATTTGAAGGGACAATCTACGGTTATGATTATTTAGAATAATCTTTCTTGTGAATGCGGTGAATTCGGTCAACATTTAAATGGTCGTTCTAAGCTCTGAAAGCGTAGTTCAATTTCTTGTTTTATTTTTCTTACATTTCTTAAATTATGATTTTGGACCATGATAACGTCGCAGCTTATACTTCATTGTTCGAAGCGTGACTTAATGCTAGTTCCTTAACTCAAAAGACCGGTTCAGGGAATGTTTCAGGAAGCACGTGAATCACAGGGCTTTAATTGGAATTGAAGAATTGAAATTGAATGCGAAAAAATCATATTTGAAAGAACTAAATTGGAGAAGATAAATTACACAACACAACAAATACATTTCTGGCACAGCTTATATTACAACACTGATATCGATTTTGCATAATCAGCTCTAGTTGTAAAGACATGATAGAGGTCGCAACCAGCGAAAAGTGGTAAATTTATGAGTCCTATTCGACAGAATACTGAACAGTCTTTTATTGGATATGTTCTGGTGCTCAAGAGAGAATTATTGACCATAAACGTTAAGCAAATGTATTGCTATACCAGGAATGCGAACCGGCTTTAAACCGAACCAAGCCCAAGGCTCACAAAGGCTTTTTTGACTGATTTGGGCGGCCAAAAAGTATTTTGGGATCAAAAAATTGAATTACAAAATGTTGTACAAAAAATTAAAAACCTAAAAACATTATAAAGGACTTTGTTTTTGACTAAGATCTACGACAGGTTCAAAACTCTAGAGTCTGGATCGAACCGAATGCATGGAGCAATTAATTGAGCTACGATCCAGCTATCTTTTCAGATTTAGACCCCTGTGATCATTAAAAGTTTTCAATCCGGAATGAATGGCTCAACAAAGTGATATTTTGATCGAAAAGAAAGATAATCACTCTATTCTGAAAATCTTAAAAAAATGTATTATTCTATCGCTGCACAACTTTCATTAACCTTGACACATTGTTGTTGTTCTCTGAAGCAAATGATATTTTCCATTATTCAATGACTATCAAAACAAATAAGCTAAAACTGGTTACACTGTCTCATTACTTAGTACAATGAATAAACTAAATTAAAAATCAATTTTTTTGCATCCCATTTAAAATTCTTTGTTAATAAATACATTTTCAATTTTCTTGATTTTCTTACCTTTCGAATTTGCTTCGGGCCAGTTAGGCCGGTTAGAAGTTACGTAGATAAATGCGTCCAACACATTCAAATTGGACCAATTGGGCTGACTTGACTTTTCGAGCAACTTGTTGCTTCTGGACAACAAACGCGATTAGAGGCGCAAAAAAGGGTACACACAGAAAACAAAAAAGATGCAGAGAGCTTCAAACACACAAACAAAACGAAAAACAATACAAAATCCACACAGACACCAAAAGAATATGTATCTTGAAACTGGTTTAAGATTTGTGGGGATTTGTTAGCTGGGTCGGGTGAGTGTCTCAGTGTGTGGTTGTGTGAGTGTGTGTGTGTGTGTGCTTGTACTTTCCAATAACAAACTCAAACTTCTTGTTAAACTATCATTTTGAATAATTTCAATAACACACGGGGATATCATTTACATACATTTATATTGCTTTATTCTTATTTCTCTTTAGAACAACTGTTGCGCTCTTGGCGGGGGGTTGCGGCGGCGGGGAATAGAGCAACACATTTAATATGTATGTATGTATGTATGCAATTCACTTTTTGTGGTAACACTTTGAGCCGTTTTACAGCGTGATTTTAGAATTAGTTTTTTGAAGTTTTATATACCGGCATGTAAATACAAAGCGAATTGATCAAGCGCAACATCCGCGTACCGAACTGTTCACAAAGCCACCAACCGATTCAACTGATTTATTAGGGATGACAAACTGAAGCGATAGCGTGGGTGTTGGTTAATCGATAGCTTCCATCAATCGATAGTTATGGTGCCGGTGAAATTTGAAATTCAATGAATATAAATGCATTTTGTTTGCTGTGAACGCTTGAAAGGGCCAACCGTGAGGTACCGTTTAAGTGGCTTGCCTACATTGCTTCTTAAAAGCTAAGAATGCAACCATTCAGAACTTAAAATATCCGACTATTTATTACATTTTACACTCTGTGTTTTGAAACTCGACCACATTTATACCTTAATGTATAATTTTTGGCTCGTTGAGGATTGCAAAAACTTGAAAATGGCTATCGATCTGAGTAAATAGAGGTGCGAGCGTGACGGTGAGTCACGCAGTGGATATGAGAGCGCGTGAGCACGATTCGTGCTTGATTCTTGGGTGAACTTAAATCAAAAATCGTCAATAGTACTTAAATAAGTTCGTTTATTTATTTGTCCCGAAGAAACTTGAGCTGGTATTTTGTGCTTTTTATATTCAATAACGGTTTCTATGTGAGTGCTAAATTTACCACATAGCTTGGTAATAAGTGTGAGCATTTATCTACTGTTAACTTATTGTTGGAAGGAAGGTGGACATAGATTTTAATCAAAAATACTGTTTTGCCTATATTTTAACAAACCAAATATGAAACTTTCTTATAAATAATGAATGAAAGATGAACTCAGCGGTTTATATTTAAAAAAAATGTGTAGTAAATTTATATTTATATTATACTTATAAAAATTGTGTATTTTATCGAATCATGTTAAATTTAGATTTAGTTTGGTCTCTTAATAGAAATTCTCTAAGAATTATTCCACCACTTCTTTCGGCTCACGCAACTGCTAAGATCGATAAGCACATATCGATAGATTTGATTGAGCATGTTTTTAAATGTTAGATTTGATTGGCGCCACTTTCAAAAATATTTATTTACACTGTTTCGTTCTGGCATCTGTACACTGGCTTCCTTCCGTTCCCTAGTTAATTTGTTGCTGGTAAATTTAAAAGAACTCGATCAACCATTTATTGCAAAATAGTTGAAAACATTAACAACGAATCTCATTTTCTACCAACTAAATAACAATAATTGCTTTAAACGCTATACGAAGCCTTTAAATTGTTGAAGTACTCCAAGTCCTTTTGACTTATGGAAGGCACAAATTTAGTAAAAGAGTTGGTAAAATCCTCCGTCTCCACGATGACATTCCGGGGCAATAGTTCCTCATCCCTCAGTTTACCACTCAAATGTCTGTCAATAATTCGTCTCACAGCCGAAAGCCAGGCATTCGAGCAGATGGAGTACAAATCAGCGCCACTCATTTCCTTTTTCAAACACTCTGCTATCTCGGCCATGTCCACATTGCTTGCCAAGACAAATCGTTGAGTTTGAGCCCTCAAGACAGCGGCCTTATCATCTGCATTCGAACAGGGTCCCACATAGAACAGTTTATCAAAACGACCCGGACGCAACAGAGCGGGATCTATTAAATCCGGACGATTGGTGGCCGCAAGTATAAAAATGGGTTTGCTTGCCGCCGCCTCACCCATGCCATCCATTTCGGCCAAAAGCTGCGACACCACGCGATCCATAACGCCACCAGAATCGCCAGCCACCCCACGATTGGGTGCCAACGAATCCAGTTCATCCAAAAACAGCACACAGGGTGCCGCAGAGCGGGCACGTGAGAATACTTCCCTTACATTTTGTTCACTCTGACCCACATACATGTTAAGCAGCTCGGGACCCTGAACGGACAGGAAGCTCAGATTACACTCGGTAGCCACTGCCTTGGCTACCAGTGTTTTGCCTGTGCCGGGCGGTCCGTAGAGTAGAATTCCCGAACGTCTTAGATTTTTGCCCATCAGATGAACATGCTTGAGGGGCAGGCCAATGCTACTTTGGATTTCATCCTTCAGTTTGGCCAAACCTCCAATATCCGACCAATAGACCTTGGGCACCTTAGGTGCACCCAAGCTATCGGCAAAGGAACTCTGCATATCAGTTAGATTCTTGGCAAAGTGCTCCCAATCCAGGCAAGTTTGGCGACGACTTTTCAAGCGCACAGCATTGTCATAGAGCAGCTGAAGGTCTCCCAAAAGAAATCCTTGCGATTTGGCCGCCACTTGATGTAAAACTCGGCGAGTCTCTGGCCATGCTGGAGACAATCGAGACATAAAATGTGGACTTTGATCCAGGCGAAAGACTGGTAACTGATCGACAGCCTTTTGATTGTAAATCATTTGATTAAAAGTCTCCCGGACATGCATCCAACGTAGCAGCTCATAGCGCTGTTCCTGATCGGGCATCTCGATGCTGATAATTTCCAGAAAAAGACTTTGAATCATCGGTTTCAGATGACGATCGCTGGTGAGGGCGACAACCACAACGGGATGCTTGCGATCACGGGTAAAAAGTTCCTGCACTTGAACTTGAAAGGCGGATAAAAGACGTAGATCCTCGTTGCCCTCGTTGTCGATGCCGAAAATCTGGGAATGGAAAGTAAGTAGAAATTTAATAGATTTCAATCTAGCTCAAAGGTGCAATTGGAACAAACATGCAAAAACGAATCAGATAATCATTCTCAATTAGATTATGGCCTAATGTACGGCCAATAACTGTTGCTTTCAAGTTATTTAAAAGGTCATTCTTTCCTCTTAGATGACAAAATTTAAGTTTTTCGAATTTCTTTGATGTTTCTTGCTTTCCGACACTGTTTCTTATAGTTCGAAATATACTTTTTCTACAATTTAAGCCATTATTTTAACTGTTTTTTTGCAAATTAATGATAATCTTTCTACTCCACAACCCATATATAATGTCAGATTTAGATTATAAGTCTTTTCTTAGTTTAACCTTACTTTTTACGGTCTTAACATAATATGATGATGATAACTGTATTGTACCTATTTATCATATTCTGAATAGTAAGTCACCCTGTCACCTAAACTAACAAATAACCAAGCAAATTTTAAGTAAAATTTTAATGCCAGCTATCTAGGGGATGAGAAATCGGCTCTAAGTAATAGAAATTAAAATCCAAATTGAATTAGTTCTTTAAGCTAGTTCCATAGTAAAAAGAACTGGTTCTTCTATGAAAATATACCAGAGGTCTCAACAATCGGACTTCTCTCTGCTGGTGTCAAAAAAAAACAACGGGTTGCACATTGAAAAAGATGGACGGGAAACCTCCTTTACCCACGCTCTCTACATTCGTTTGGTTGTGAGAGAAGAGAACATTTGTTCTCGATTTTTCGGTCTCAGTCTTCTGCCGACTGCTCGCTGAAAAGATATTATTGGTATGTATGCGGCATTCTAGTGCGCTCTCTTATTCTCTCTCACACTGGCACTTTCTGCTCACACTGGAGTCTTCTCACCACAACCTTTTGGGACCGCTTGACTGAAAAGGGCCTGTTATTGGCCTGCAGTCAGACTATTCCCTATTCAGTTTTCCGGGAACCTGCAATTCTAGCTATTTTGAAAAAAAATATTTGCAATTTTCCAGCTATTTTTTGAAATGCAACAATTGTGAGAATCAGACTAGAATTGTAACTGTTTTTTTAAAATTAAGTTGCCAGTTTTTAGATATTTTGTTTGTTTAACAATATTCTGTTATTGATGCTAAAAACTACACCAATAGCATTTATAAAGAATCAATAGCTAATTTTGACCACACATGATTTTCAAATTATTCCGACCTATTCTCGTTTTTGAATACTCTTAATTCGAATTAGTGTATGTTCCGAATTCCAAGATACGAACAGTCGTTAAAAAGTCTTAAAATATATAGAAAAACCAAATTAACATCCTAGAGTTGAAGGACTGCATTACAAATTAACTAAGCTTTGTACTCAAAGTAGATCGTTTTTCCCCCCTACACTCACCTCAAAATTATGAAAACAGATGATTAGCGGTTCACTGACTTGACTCTTGGCAAACACCGCCTTCAGCTTCATCTCTGTATGCGATGGCACCTGTGAAACGATTTCAGCACAATCCGCTCCATACAGATGCATGCCCAGCTCCTGGGCCACAGCTGTAATCAGTTTCGATTTTCCTGCACCCCTTTCGCCCTGGAGCAGAAACACCGGAAAGATGTGCTTAGACGAAAGGCAAGCTGACTTCTTGGGCAGGAAGGCGTCCACCGAAGAGCGTAGCAGTTGATAGGGTTTTCTCAGACCACTCGGATAGCTCTCCACAATGGCGCAGTTGTCTAGCACTTGCCGGGGCAGGAAACTATGCGTTTGTGGCAACTGAATTAGATTGCTGAAGTTCTTGGCCACCACCGCTTGCAGTTCAAAATCATTGCCCTTCGTCTCCAGGTGAACGCAACGGAAATGCACATACGGCAGGTAAGAGAATATGAGATAATAATGGGCATAGGCGGCCGTGCCCACCAGTTCGGCATTCACTTCGATGCGATAGGTGTGGCCACGATGCAGTAGGCGCGGGGTGTTGAAGTAATTGCTGAAGATTAACTCGCTGACCTCGGCAGGCAGCTCTTGGGGATTCAGCAGCAGATAGACATGAGCTTTGGTGGCAATGCTGGGTATGATCTGTTCATCGGTCAGGTGTTTCAGTTGTACCCAGCACTGGGAGCTGGCGGAACAACGTTCCAGTATATTGCCATAGAAATTCTCCTGTACGAACAGGCAATTGCCTTGGCAGTGGGCCAGGGGCAGCAGCTGGACCACTAAGGTGTGGGGAGCCTGCTGTAAAATTTGCTTGACCAGCGACGTCTCCTTGGCCTGGTCACCACCTATCACCAAATTGACAAAGTTCACATCCTGTGACTCGGCATATGTGTCATACACCTCCTGGCTGGCAAAGATCATATGCTCCGACTTGATTAGCTCGTTGCGGATGAGCAGTTCATGCAGACGATTTGGTAGAGGCGAAAGCAAGTACTTTCCTTTGTAATGTTTCACATAACGCCACCAGAGGGCATAGGTCAAGTAGCCCGGAAAGAAGAACCAGGGCCATTGGGGCCTCAGCAACAGCACAGCGGAATTATAGCCCTCGATCAGTTCCTGTATGCGACCCGTGTAGGCAAACTTGGCCGGATCCAAGCCAGTTAGGGAAGAGCGCTTCCCTGCCACCTTTTTCTGTGGAATAAGGTACAAGTCTTGGTTTTACAAGTGAAGCTTAAGCTGGTAAATAACCTACCTCACTCATTTGGATTTGAATTGGACAGCGGGGCACAGAGGAACACAAGACAATGTACAAGGGTTAAAGTTCAATGAGCTGGTGGGAAGATAGCAGCAACAGCACACATTTACACTGAAATCGGCATGCGGCAGTTAGGCCAATTAACAAATTCTATTTGATTTATATGTTATTTATTAATTAAAGCAGGATTTACTTATATTAAGCTACCTTTTTAATAATTACTCTCCTCTTCATCTCTTGGATTTATTTTCTGATGTGTGTCAAAGTAGCGTCGTTCGGTTGGCGTTGAACTGGAACGGTGGAGTGTAGAACACGGTATGTTTCTTAACCATTTGCAAAACTTTTGAAACAAAAATTGTCGCAAATTGTATGTTCTGTTGAGTATCATTAGAAACCAAGGCACCACCTGGTACCACATGGAATTGGTCAGGACTGAATAACAAAACAATGTACGTCAAAATATCTTAGAAAAGTTAGCGTCGATTTGGGAACGATAGAAACTGGAAAACCGATGAATTTTTTGCTTTCAACTAAATCTGTATTATGCAATCAAATTAAAAAACTGTAACTGCCAAATTGTTAAGAAATGCATAAACTATCCAATGGTATATGGCTTATTATGGTACATCGCCCGAAAGTGGAGATATAAGTCTTGATTCATAAAATTTTTATACACCCTTGCAAAGGGTATTATAATTTTGCCCAGAAGTTTGCAACGCATAGAAATATTCATTTCCGACCCCATAAACTATATATATTCTTGATCAGGGTGACGAGCTGAGTCGATTGAGCTTTGTCCGTCCGTCTGTCTGTCTGTCTGTTTCTACGCGAACTAGTCTCTCAGTTTTAAAGCTATCGAGCTGAAATTTTGCACAGAGTCTTCTTTTTGCTGCGCACTACTAATATGACTAAATCTCATAGCTCCCATAGGAACAATCGGTCGGAAAATTAGTTTTAGTATGAAAAACTTTTTTCTCTTAAATGGAAACGACTCCAAACTTTGTAATCGTAGGTTTTATATGTTTTTTTATAATTCTACAAAGTTTAATCAAAATCGGACAACTATATGGTATAGCTGCCATACAAAAGATAGGTCTAAAAACAGTCTTAGTTAGAATAACTTTTTTGTTTTAATGGTAGCATCCTGTAATTTTGTATTTGTTTGTTTCTCGTGCTTTTACACAATTCTACAAGTTTTTGTCCAAATCGGATGACTATATCATATAGCTCCCATACGAACGATCGGTCGGAAAATGGGAAGAAGAGTTTTTTTTTTGAAAATATTTAAGCGAGCACTTGCAAGGGAATAAAAACTTCGACACAGACGAAGTTAGCTTAGCTTTCTCGTTTATTTATGTACTATATAGAGGAAAACAAGAGGTTGGTCCACTGTTAGGCGATTTTCTCAAAAACTGTTCACACGATTTGCATGACTTTTGTTTTAAAACACATTCAAATATGTGTTCTATCCAATGGCATATTACCTTGTATATAACAAAACACCAAGCTAGATGCAAATTGTCACCACGAGCCTTCTGTTTTGCGGTATATGCACTCTGCTATTATCTTCTTAAGGTTTCGGTTGATTGAGCCATTTTAAGCTTTGAATTATTACTTAGAATTTACAAAATCTTGAAAATTCCGCCAAGACAACGATAACTTCAAATGTCTGCAGTCTCTAGGCAATCGGCCATCGATTCTGTATGTTTTAAAAATAGTCGAAGATGGTCGCTCTAATCTCGCAGTGCTGGAAAACGCCGCGCTCGCGACCCGCATTCCCCATACGGTCACACCAGTACAGACATCCCCGTCTTAAACAAAATAAAAAAAAATGAGCCTGGAACTAAGCAACATTAACGGTGGCAATGGCAGTCAATCCTCGCAAAACGACAAGCGGGAGCTCTTGTGCCTGCTAAAGCTGCTCAAAAAATATCAATTAAAGAGCACTGAGGAGCTACTCTGCCAGGAGGCAAATGTCAGCACTTCGGATTTGGTTGGCATTAGCGAAAATGACGTACAACAAGTGCTGGGAGCTGCATTGGGACTAACTGAGCCCGACCCACGAACCCATGCACCTGTCCTCGCACCCGCAACAGCGTCACCCAAGCCGCCGACCCAAGTGACCGAGGTCAACGCCGCGGAGGCTTTGGCCAAGTTCATTGGCGACGATAGCTTCGATGCTCAGCACTATGAGCTGGCCTATGAGGAGCTGCGTTCCTTTGTGGAAGAATCATTGGACATATACAAGCATGAGTTGTCCATGGTCTTGTATCCCATTCTGGTGCAAATCTATTTCAAGATGCTAGCCAGCGGGCAGAAGGAGAAGGCGCGGGAGTTTATTGAAAAATACAAATCGGATCTGGATGGCTACTACATAGAGGGGCTGTTCAATCTGCTCATGTTGTCCAAGCCCGAGGAATTACTGGAAAACGATCTGGTAGCGGCCATGGAAATGGATAAATTTGTAATTCGCATGTCCAGAGACTCGCATTCCCTGTTCAAGCGGCACATACAGGATCGGCGGCAGGAGGTGGTGGCGGATATAGTGGTCAAGTATTTGCATTTCGATACCTATGAGGGGATGGCCAGGAGCAAATTGCAGTGTGTGGCCACCGCCGGTTCCCACATAGGAGAGGCCAAGCGTCAGGATAATAAGATGCGAGTTTACTATGGCTTGCTGAAAGAAGTGGACTTTCAGACTCTAACCACACCGGCACCGGCACCCGAAGAGGAAGATGATGATCCCGATGCACCGGATCGTCCCAAGAAGAAAAAACCCAAAAAAGATCCCTTACTATCGAAGAAATCCAAATCGGATCCCAATGCTCCGGCCATAGATCGAATTCCTTTGCCAGAACTCAAGGATTCGGATAAGCTGTTGAAATTGAAGGCTCTACGGGAGGCCAGCAAACGTCTGGCGTTGGGCAAGGATCAGCTACCGTCGGCTGTGTTCTATACCATCCTCAACTCGCAACAGGGCGTCACCTGTGCCGAGATCTCAGACGATTCGACGATGCTGGCCTGTGGATTTGCAGATTCCAGTGTTCGAATTTGGTCCCTGACTCCCGCCAAGCTGAGAGCTTTGAAAGAGGCAGAGGCCTTAAGAGATTTGGACAAAGAATCGGCCGACATCAATGTGCGCATGCTGGACGATCGAAGCGGAGAGACGACTCGCTCGTTTCTGGGACACACGGGACCAGTCTATCGCTGCGCCTTTGCCCCCGAAATGAATTTGCTGCTCTCCTGCTCGGAGGATAGCACCATACGATTATGGTCCCTGCTTACCTGGTCCTGTGTGGTCACCTACCGTGGTCATGTCTATCCGGTGTGGGATGTTCGATTTGCCCCGCATGGTTATTACTTTGTGTCCTGTTCCTATGACAAAACCGCCCGACTTTGGTCCACCGACTCCAATCAGGCTCTGCGCGTATTTGTGGGTCACCTCTCCGACGTGGACTGTGTTCAGTTTCATCCGAACTCTAACTATGTGGCCACAGGCTCCAGTGATCGCACGGTGCGTCTTTGGGACAACATGACAGGGCAATCGGTGCGCCTTATGACCGGACACAAGGGTACCGTCAGCTCGTTGGCCTTCTCCGCCTGCGGCCGCTATTTGGCGTCAGGTTCAGTGGATCATCAGATTATTATCTGGGATTTGTCGAACGGTTCGCTGGTCACCACCCTACTGCGCCACACCAGCACCGTATCCACCATTACCTTCAGCAGGGATGGCACCCTGCTGGCTGCTGCCGGCCTTGACAACAATTTGACTCTGTGGGACTTTCACAAGGTCACCGAGGACTATATCAGCAATCATATCACCGTCTCCCATCATCAGGATGAGAACGACGAGGACGTCTATCTGTTGCGCACATTCCCCAGCAAGAATTCTCCATTTGTTAGCCTGCACTTTACGCGTCGCAACCTGCTGATGTGCGTGGGACTGTTCAAGAGTTAGGGACTAAGTTAGGTTTAGATTATCCATATGATAAGGTAGATTAAGTGCAAAGGGCCAAGTTTTTGTGTATTTGTGTGCGTCCCACGAAATCTTTCAGTTTTTTTTCTCCCCCGACTTTTAATTGACGTAAGAATTAATTTTCTCTGGGTTAATCCTACTTTTTCCCATTTTTAGCATGATAGAGCTTAGGTTTAAGATTGAAAAAATTCTAGCTGATAGTTTGTAAATTTGCAATAAACTTTTGATTTGTGTAAAACCACAAATACGTTTAATCATTCCAATTCAAACCGCATCTAAGTCTTCCGCTCCACGTGCTGCGAGATGACGGTTCCCGTTGCATTCTGAAAGGTACACCTCTCATTAGTTTGTTCAAATCTAACATAAAGATTCCTTTCAACATAATTTACCTTTAAAATCAGATATAATATATGCTGAGTTGCCAAATGGATTGACCGCCTACTGCGCCACGTTTCGAACTGTTATTGAATTGAACATTACTTTAGCTCTAGCATCTTCAGGAATTTCTGTAACACTGTTTGGAGGGTGCAAGAACTCCACATTCAGCTCGGAAGCTACCGTTCAAACTCCAGGTCATCGAATATTATACATTATACGATGACCGATTTGCGATTGCTGATAATTCTCTGCTGAATGACTTTTTGTCAAGCGTCTTAAAGTTGGATCTCCTATCATAATGCTGCGAATTCGTCATGCCTCAGAACTGTGAAGATGAACACGACTGATTGTGCCAAAGCTAATGAACAATACGATAGAGGCAAGGCGGAAGAATGCCAGATTAAGAGTATTCAGTTCTCAAAATAAAATTGTATTTGCAATGTCCACAAACAATTCACAAGGGCAACCGTGGGAAGTCAGCTATGATGATTTAATAGATGGCAAATGTTGGTGGGTAAATAGGAGTTATATAGTTTCTGTTACAACACATTTTTATGTTAAAAACAGGGATCCAAAGTGGTTCTGAACCCGCTTATTCGAGCTT
Source organism: Lordiphosa fenestrarum (assembly GCA_035044985.1). NCBI lineage: Eukaryota > Metazoa > Arthropoda > Insecta > Diptera > Drosophilidae > Lordiphosa > Lordiphosa fenestrarum. The sequence continues at coordinate 53,940 of JAWNNO010000837.1, read as the reverse complement.
GTGAATCGAACTGGCTTCATTTCAGAAATGCTGAACCTAACCGAAAACCACAAAAGAAAATCGGTTCAGATCTCTGACGTCTTCCTCTAGCCAATAATACTTATTAAGAATCGTTTGTGAAATCGTAATTGTTATAGGACATTTCGTTCGACCTCTACATCCTTAATTATGCCGGATCGAAGTAAGGTTGACTTGACTCAAATTTTACAACATATAATCCTGAAGACTTCTGCAATTGCCCGACAATCTCTATGTGAACCACTGAACCGAACCAGTGTCTATTTTCGAGTGGTTTGCACCCTGGCTAAAAAGTCAAAAAAATGGCCATGTTCATAATTGATTTTGGGCTTGTTTGTAGAGCAAATGCTGCCTTCCCTCCAAATCTATTTTCATATAAAAAATATTTAGTATTTTAACAATTTATAATTTAAAGTATTTTCAAAAATAATTTTTTTCCCACTACGACCCATTTTCCGACCGATCGGATGGGTTCTATATATGATATAGTCATCCGATTTGGCCAAAAATTTGTAGAATTAGGTGAAAGCATGTGAAACAAACAAATACAAAATTTCATGATGCTTCCATTAGAATCAACTAAGACTGTTTTTCAGACCTATCTTTTTTATGGCACCTACTATATATATGGTATATGGTTGTCCGATTTTAATAAAACTTGGGATAATTATAAAAAAAAACATAGAAAACCTAAGATTACAAAGTTTGGAGAAAAGTTTTTCATGCTAAAACTAGTTTTCCGAACGATTGCTCCTATGGGAGCTATGAGATATAGTCATCCAATCCGGTCGGTTCCGACTCTGTGCGAAGTTTCATCTCGATAGCTTTAAATCTGAGAGACTAGTTCGCGTAGAAACAGACAGACAGACAGACGGACAGAAGGACGGACAAAGCTCAATCGACTCAGCTCGTCACCCTGAATATATAGTTTATGGGGTCGGAAATGAATATTTCTATGCGTTGCAAACTTCTGGGCAAAATTATAACACCCTTTGCAAGGGTTTAAAAACGCATAGAAATCCTGAGACTCCATGCAAAATTTCAGCTCGATAGCTTCAAAACTGAGAGACTACTTTGTGTAGAAACAGACAGACGAATGGACGGATAAAAAGCTCAATCGACCCAGCTTGTCAGCCCGATCAAGAATATATGAAAATCGGTCTACTTTAATAAACTCTGTGCCTGCCAATGTTTGTAAGTGCTGCCCATCGCTGCTTCAGCTGGTGCTGCCCAGCAAATATGTTTGTTTTCCCTATAAAGCGACAATCGTTCATCCGATCTTCCCCATTCCTTCAGCGGATCGATAAACAAAACTAATAACTAAATATGATTAAAAGATGCGAATTTTCTATATTTAAAATTGTGGGAGATATGGCATAAATTGATAATAAACTTGATCTTCCTGCAGGATTCCATGAATGGCGAATCCCCATCTGTTACCATCTCTGAGATCTGTGCAATCTTACGGACAGACAGACCAGAATGTACATACGTTATGGGCTAGGCCCTTCATTTAACTATATTCTTGATCAGCATGACAGGCTGAGTCGATATAGCCATGTCCATCTGTCAGTCTCCTTCTATGACATCTCCTCAGTCAGTTTTAAAGCTTCCTTGACCAATTTTCGCACGAAGAGTTTGAGTTTGAGTGAGTTGGAGTGAGTATAAGTATGAGTGAGTAAGAGTATGAGTGAATATGAGTATAGGTGAGTATGAGTATAAGTGAGAATGAGTATGAGTGAATATGAGTGTGAGTGAGAATGAGTATGAATGAATATGAGTGTGAGTGAGTATGAGAATGAGTGAATATGAGTTTGAGTGAGTATGAGTATGAGTGAGAATGAGTATGAGTGAATATGAGTGTGAGTGAGTATTAGTATGAGTGAATATGAGTATGAGTGAGTATGAGTATGAGTGAGTATTAGTATGAGTGAATATGAGTATGTGTGAGTATGAGTATGAGTATACATAAGTGAATATGAGTATGAGTGAGTTTGAGTGAGTGAGTGAGTGAATGAATGAGTGAATGAGTGAGTGAATGATGAGTGAGTGAGTTAGTGAGTGAATGAGTGAATGAGTGAGTGAGTGAGTGAGTGAGTAAGTGAATGAGTGAATGAGTGAGTGAATGAGTGAATGAGTGAGTGAGTGAGTGAGTGAATGAGTTAATAAGTGAATGAGTGAATGAGTGAATGAGTGAGTGAGTGAGTGAATGAGTGAATGAGTGAATGAGTGAGTGAATGCGTGAGTGAATGAGTGAGTGAATGAATGAGTGAATGAATGAGTGAATGAATGAATGAGTGAGTGAGTGAGTGAGTGAATGAGTGAATGAGTGAGTGAATGAGTGAGTGAATGAGTGAGTGAATGAGTGAGTGAATGAATGAGTGAATGAATGGTGAATGAATGTATGAGTGAGTGAATGAATGAGTGAATGAATGAGTGAATGAATGAATGAGTGAGTGAGTGATTGACTGAGTGAATGAGTGAGTGAATGAGTGAATGAGTGAGTGAATGAGTGAATGAGTGAGTGAGTGAGTGAGTGAATGAGTGAATAGGTGAATGAGTGAATGAGTTAGTGAGTGAGTGAGTGAGTGAATGAGTGAATGAGTGAGTGAATGAGTGAGTGAATGAGTGAATAGGTGAATGAGTGAATGAGTTAGTGAGTGAGTGAATGAGTGAATGAGTGAATGAATGAGTGAATGAATGAATGAGTGAGGGAATGAAGGAATGAATGAGTGAATGAGAGAGTGAATGAGTGAGTGAGTGAATGAGTGAATGAGTGAGTGAATGAGTGAATGAGTGAGTGAGTGAGTGAGTGAATGAGTGAATAGGTAAATGAGTGAATGAGTTAGTGAGTGAGTGAATGAGTGAATGAGTGAATGAGTGAATGAATGAGTGAATGAATGAATGAGTGAGGGAATGAAGGAATGAATGAGTGAATGAGAGAGTGAATGAGTGAGTGAGTGAATGAGTGAATGAGTGAGTGAATGAGTGAATGAGTGAGTGAGTGAGTGAGTGAATGAGTGAATGTATGAGTAAATGAATGAGTGAGTGATTGAGTGAGTGAATGAGTGAGTGAATAAGTGAGTGAATGAGTGAGTGAATCACTGAATTTGAGTGAATATGAGTATGAGTGAGTATGAGTATGAGTGAGTATGAGTTTGAGTGAGTATGAGTATGAGTGAGTATGAGTGAGTATGACATCGTATTCATTAGTTTGCTATACGTTTTCATGATTTCACAAGGTTTGGTCGATATCGGACAACTATATAGTATAGCTGCCTTAAAAAAAGGTGTCAAAAATAGGCTTAGTAAGGAAACTTTTCTGTTTTCTATGGTAGCGTCTTCAAATTTTGCATTTACTTTTACACAATTCCACAGACTTTTGTCTAAATCGCATGACCATAACTTGGTTGTTTTCAAATTTTTGGTGTCTTTGAACTTGCCAATTATTTATATATTCTGCTTCAGTACAATATTTTTGACCTATTTCATTTAAATCGGATTAATCCATCAAATAGCTGCTACAGCATAGTAAGACTAAGGGACACAGAGAAACTAAAGAATCTCCATAATCTTTGAGCACAGAGTGGAAATGGTGTCAGAGTTCCACTTTGATTTGAATTTCATTTCATGTATACAATAGTAATAAGAGAGAAAGTTAACTAGAAGAGACATATAAAATTCACATTCACAGACATATCTCTGACACCCTGAGCTCCTCCCTCAATGGGAGAATTTACCAGCGTATTTTAACAGATATATGTGCTATCTTCCAAGGCGCAGATCTCAGAACGCAGATATGAGTTAATTGCTATCCTATCACATAGTCAAACAGCTCCCATCGCGCTTAGCAGTAAAAAGTTCACCTCTAAGCTCGTCTTAGAGACAAAGAACAAAGCTGGAAAATATATATAATTGGCCACCATGAAGCCCTACAGCTTCTTAGAAAGGAAGATAATTTGCTTAGAACAGCCTGCTGGTTAAACACCGGGGGGCCACGAGACGAGCAAAAGCATTAATAGTGATCCACAACCTCAAAAGGTTCCGGAAATTGAGCCAACCACGAAGAAATAACCTCAGGATACTGACTGTTCTCTACACTGGCCAGTGCAGACTGCGGGATCAGTTGGAAATAGCAAACACCCAACTATGTGAAAACTGCGAAGAGAAGAACGAACACCGCCGCTTACACCCCAACTACATTCATGACTTAAAAACTACACCCATCATGCGTTTTGGTAACCTTTTCTTTCAACTTTTTTTCAGTTTTGTCATTTTGTTTTTTAATTTTTACAAATTATTCCAAAGGATTCTTTTCAAAAATCTCCTTCTCTTAGTTATGAGTTAAACATAATTTGATTCTTACGATCAAAAAACAAATTTACATTTCTTTAATATATATTTTTAAACTTTTCTTACAACTAAACCGCATCCTCAATGCCAAATGTTCTGCGAACTGCTTCAAAATTTTTAATATTAAAGACCGCACAACGTGGCGGCTTCTCGCCACCAAAGGCCAAGGTATAAGGATCCTCCGGACACTGACGCATGCACTGCAAGCGACCCATATTAAACTCGTGTTCGTACACCTGCTTCGCCTCGGTAAGGTTGAAGTTCCACACTTTTAGGGAGCCTTCCGTGGAAATAGAGGTCAGTAGATTGGGCATTTGACTGTTGAAACACACGCCAGAGATTTCCTCCTGATGTCCTTTGACCGACCATAAGAGCTGGTTGGCCATGCGTTTATCCGCATAGTGGAGGCTGCCGTCGTTGGTGCCCACAACAAAGTAATCCGTTTGAACGGGATGCCACAAGACTTTCTCCACTTCTCCGCTTATCTGCCACTGGACACAAGCCGAGTTAACCGCCTCCGCATCACGACAATCAAACAGACGCACATAGCCATCGGCACAGCCAGTCAGTATGCTTTGTGCCTCTTGCGGATGAAATTCCAGGGACTGTACCTTCTCATCGAAGGCTGTAATGGTGGTGTGCGGCTGTCCTTCATCCATGTCCCACAAAATCAGTGTCTGGTCCACTGAACCACTGGCCAGTATATGCTCAAAGTTGCGATTCCAAGACAAGTCCAAAACTGCATCTGTATGGCCGTACTGTGGCTTTCGCTGTTTGCGACTGCCCTTGGAGCCGAGCTTAAACGTGGGCTCAATGGAGTCCTGTATGTCCAAGTCCCATATGGTAATGATGGGATCCATGCAGCCTATGGCACACATATTGCCGGGCTTGTCGCTGCCCGCATCATGATTCATCCACTCAATGCACAAGGGGAAGCTGGGCAAAAGAAAATCATGGTGCACATATAAAGCCTCCTCCTCCTGATTGAAAACCCACACCTCCATGGAGGCGGCATCATCTTGGACATGTCCCACCAAGACGAGATTGTCATTAGGTTTGATCACCTCATCCTCAGCCTCGGAGTCCTGATCTTCATCGGGTACCTGTTCATCGGCATCCACAATATTGGACAAAGCGGTTACCCTGGTGTTCTCTTCCTGGTCATAGGCTTGGAAATTAAACTCATCCTCGGGAGCACGATTCTCGTTTTCGTCATCCACGTCCATCGATTGGTTAGCTGCAGCACCTGCTTCCCCAGCAGTAGCAGCAGCAGCATTCTCGTCATCTTCACTGTTGTCATCCTCGTCCTCCTGCTGCAGCTCCTGTTGGGTGGCTCCAATGATCCTGCCCAATTCTTCTTGCGTCAGTACAATTTTATCGGGTCGCTCTTTGGTCACACCCCGTGGCACAAAGCACAGGGCGGGCACAAAGTCTATGCTAGCTTCTGGAGGTACCTCTTCGGTCATGATGTCAAAGATTTGTCTTTAAATGCAATTGGGATTGTGATTGCAGTAGGTCCCAACGAAATCAAAACACGTGCCGAGCTATACCAAGAACTATCGAGTTCCGCCCATCACTAACCACCTACACCTAGGGTCCCACTTATCGATAATGGACTTAGCTATCGAACTGAATCGATAGGAATTAAAAACATTATAGTGCGCGCCAGTTCAGGTTAGAGATGGAAGCTTTGAAAAATGAAATTGGTGCTGAAATTGTTATTGGCAAAAAAAAAAAAGCGATTTAGATATGATTTCGTTTTGGTGTGACCGTTCTTTCATGGGACGCTTGGAGTTAGTTTAAAAGGGTGACAACGGGAAGAAAAGCTGCCCACTTGAGATGGCATTTGGTAAGCAAGAAAAAAACATGAATTTCCAAGAGATGTGCGAAGCAGACGCTGCTGACGCGTGGGAGCAGGCCATGGACGGAGTGATTGATTTCAACGGGGTAGCCATCCACCTGTAGGAATTTATATTGCTACCTGCAAGACGATGTAAGTACAGTTTCGTTTTAATTTTGTTTTAGAGATGGCAAAAGTGCGTGAGTCGGAAAAGTTAGCATGTGGAAAATTTTATATTACATCCATTCATCATTTCATTCATCAATTTATGTGTAGGTAGATGTGTGTTTAAATTGTTTAGATTGAGAATAGGATTTGTATTTATAAGTTAACTATGGAAAATACGTGAATTATTGTTTGATATTCGAATCTGTTTGAGGAAATGTAAAATAAGCTTAAGGTTGTCTGGTGTTTGGTTTTATAAGGCAATCTATCGATTTATTAAAAATGAAGTTGTTAAACTAATTTAAACTAACAAAATTTGATAAAAGTACAATTTTTACTTACTAGAAAACATTTGGGTACATTTTCCAACATATTACCAAATTTTGTCTTTTATTTCCACAATTTTACACACATATATAGATTTATGTTTCATTCGCCTAAGTCCCCCTATAGGTTGTATAACCAAAGGGACTTAACAAGACAGGTATATGATAATGTTGCTGTTCACTACAGTCCGCCATTATCTCAATGGCTGGATACAAAGTCTTCAAATTGTTTGCCGCATAATAGGCTCCCACGTGAAAGGTTAACTTGTAGATGCCCGCAGGGAAATGGTGCTGTTCCAATAAGACACACCGACCATCTCCATTGGTTTGTAATGCTCTTAACGGTCGCCACTCCTGTAATTCGGTTAGACTAGAGACGGTAATTCGTACATTCGCAGCCGCTTTGCCTGTAGAGGTATCCAGTACATGAGTGGACAATTTACGGACATCCATAGCGATGAAGTAAATGGAATCAACTGAGACAAGACAAAGATGACACATCTTCATCTTTGTAGCCATTAGTCTTTTCAGATAAGAGCTTATCGGTGAGTATCAAGTGTTATCTACATCTTTAAATGCATTTAATATATTGAAGGAAGATAAGAGGTCGACTATTTGCTTGGCAATAGACCAAGGCGAGCGAATTTCTTATTCTCATCATGAGAATGTGTAATAGACTTTGTTAGATTTCCAACTAATGTTTTCTAAGCCATTTTGTGGGTGGGAAATCACCGAAACGTTGGGGGAGGTATTCTACATGTAGAAAATGTGTACAATGTTTGAAATGAATCGGTCATCGAATCGGAATCGGAATTTGAATAAGTAGTTTTGGTTTTGAGAAAAAGGCCTTTAAAAGTTTATGAGCCCGCAGCTGTCGGAGCTGGACCGTAGGCTACTTGGACAATAACTTCAAGAGTTTTCCTCCGATCGACTTGATATTTTGGGAATATAATCTTGAAATGTTTAACAATAAGATAAGAAAAATTCGGTTTTTCAAAAGTGGAACTAATTTAAATACAAAAGGGCATAGTAAAATCAAATATGTTTGTGCTAGGTTTTACTATGCGATTATTCCCTAACCTGCAATTAAGGATAACGTCCCGAAATTTGCTTTAATCTGTTCGGAAATCTATTTTTCCCGAACTATTGTCGGTAAAGCAATCCGAAAATATCGCCTAGGCAAGTAAGGACCGTATTTTTTAGTGAATCTTTCTTTTCAAACTTTTAAAAATGCCATAAAAAAAGGTATATTTCAGTATCAGCCTTATTTATAAAGATTCTCAAGTCATGATAAACCTCTAATTAACGATAAAGTCTCGAAATTTTCCTTTAATCTATTCGAAAAGCTACTTTTTCGAACTTTAGGCGGTAAGGCAGTCCGAAAACTTTTCTGAAACTCATATCATTTTTTGGATAGCTCACAATATAACGTTGTCTCAACTCTTAAGGCCCTTTATTGACTATATCATCAGGACTTACCAATAAGTCTGCTTGGAGTCATATTTTTAGAATTTTGAAATTCATGAATCTCGCCAGATTTTTTTCCTTTTTATACTCAGTCCCAAAATTGCGTGGTTGATTAGGGAACCCGTAAATGAATATTAGAGAAACATGAGTCGGGTGAATCTGAGGCACCTGTGGCAACAACTATAAGTAAACCTGCGACAGAAAATTCCATTAAAGTAAACAAAAATGCATAAAGAAAAGTTGTCGATTAACCAAAATAGTCACCTGAATCAGTCGCTCGCCAGCCCTAGACCTAGGTTTATGGTGTCGTCCGTTTGTTTTCTTTTGGTTATCAGTATTGTCAGTGAGATTCGTGGCTTATCGCACCCCCAGAGCCATTAAAGCTCTCGATGCTGGGGCCTTTAATCTGTATGCGTTCAGTTTCAGTCAGAGATTTACAGGCGGTGCAAGAATATCAGCGGATTATACAACATGGCTTTAGTGTGCGTGGAGGATTTTCAAAAGAAAGCCGAGTTGCGTATAGAGAAAACCGCCCTGGACTATTATCGTAGTGGAGCAGGAGAGCAGTTCACTTTGGGCCTAAATCGTGAGGCTTTTAGGAGATTGCGTCTACGACCCAGATGTCTGCGAGATGTGTCCCAGCTGGACATAAGCTGTGAGATCTTTGGCGAGCGTATGCGGTGGCCCTTGGGCATAGCTCCAACTGCCATGCAGAAGATGGCGCATCCTGAGGGAGAAGTGGGTAATGCCCGGGCTGCGGGCAAAGCTGGTTCCATATTCATTTTGAGTACGCTGTCTACAACATCACTGGAGGATTTGTCCCAAGGAGCGCCAGACACCATTAAGTGGTTCCAGCTGTATATATACAAAGATCGGTTGGTTGGTTGTTCGAGTTGAGTCTAAAATATTTCATCTAATTTTTGAATACCTCTAAGCTCCATAACGGAAAAGCTGGTGCGGCGCGCCGAGCAAGCCAACTTCAAGGCTTTGGTTCTGACCATAGATGCCCCCATCTTTGGCCACCGTCGCGCGGATGTACGCAACAATTTCAGTCTCCCCTCGCACTTGAGTCTGGCCAACTTCCAGGGCGAAAAGGCTAATGGTGTGATCACAGCAATGGGTGCCTCCGGTATCAATGAGTATGTGTCCAATCAATTTGATCCCAGCATCACCTGGCAGGATATCAAATGGTTGAAAAGTATTACCCATTTGCCAATAGTGGTGAAGGGTGTCCTGACCGCCGAAGATGCGGTGCTGGCTCGAGAATTCGGTTGCGCCGGCGTGATTGTGTCCAATCATGGAGCACGTCAAATAGATACGGTACCTGCCTCCATTGAAGCCTTGCCCGAGGTGGTGCGTGCCGTGGGTAGCGATCTGGTGGTAATGCTGGACGGTGGCGTTATGGATGGGAATGATATATTCAAGGCTTTGGCTTTGGGTGCTCGCACCGTATTTGTGGGACGCCCCGCTGTTTGGGCATTGGCCCATAATGGACAACAGGGCGTTGAGCAAATGCTGGGTGTGCTGCGTAAGGATTTTGAAATCACCATGGCCTTGGTGGGCTGTCAGAAACTTAAGGATATACAGTCGGCCATGGTTGTGCATGAGTCTTACTACGCCAAGATTTGAAATGTGAAAAACATCCCGGGCAGATCTCTGGCAGCACTTTATAAACAGTTGCTTAGCAGTGCTGCCAGATCTGGCTATTTTAAACTGGCAATTTTTTCAAATTTTGAATTTTTTTGAGTAAGTTAAAATATTACAATAACCTGAACAATAATTTTTCAAGGAATAAAAACTTGGGTTCCGAATCCCTTTTATTTTGTTTTGGAATTCCAACACGATCCATTATCAGTTTCTTATGCAGTTCATTTTTGCTGCTCGAACTTCAAAACGGTGCATAAAAAACTGAATAGGGATCGATTCCTACTAAAAATTTAGGATTTTTGTAATAAGTTATGCTGAACCTTACCGAAATTTTTTCTTCGATCGGTTCGAAGACGTAGACGATTATCTAAAGGTACAATAGATTCATTTTGGAAATGGTGTTAAGAAACTAACTAACTATCCTGTTGCAGGCGAGTTCCAGTGATTCCCTGAATTTTTCCCACTTTCCGAAATTTTTTTTTCCTCCTTTCCAAATATATTTGTTTTCTAAATAATTTTAAAAATATACCTAAAGAAATTTTTAGCAGCTTGCTTACTTATTTGCATGTATGGTTATAGTTGAACAAAGTTCTGCTAAACTATGCACGAAGCGAAATCTTCGTAAGATTATAATAAAATTACACCAAGAAACCATATGTAAGAAGAAGTCTCTACTATTTATATCCATTCCAATCAATTTCGAAATTAGCCCTTAACATGCCCACCAAAACGTAATTAGATTGTCAAACGAAGCAATAAATTTGAAAAGGCTTTTAAAGACAAGTTTTGCCAGCCTCCAAAATTTTGAAAACAGGTGTAATAGAATGCAATGGTTTAATCGGGAGGAACCCCCTCTGGTTTAAATAGGGAATATATATGGTATCGCAATTGGCCTATCTTGGCCTAAGTGAAGGGACAATTTTATTGTCCCTAGCCATCTTAACTCAACCTAACCATAGAATGCAATTGTTCCCAACCTACATCTTGGATTTTGAAGTGTGATACAATTCTGAAATGATAAATAATAAGCCTATCCCCTAATATTTAAAGAGCTTACAAGTAAGTGTTCACTAGAGCCGAAGATTTGATAGGTCAAGCAACACCAATTGCGTTTTTCAGGTTGGGAAAAATTAAACAAGTTTAGCATTTTTATTCGACAACATATCTATGTCATATTATGGCTACTTAAATTTGTGTGTTGAAACTGTAGATTTAGCTAAAGAAGTTAAACTTTTTAAACAAAAGTGAAATTAGAGGTGCTTGAACAACTAATGGGGCATTCAATATTCTTTTAAAGGAAATGGTTTACAAAATTTTGTTATCATTTATTTCTTTTTCTTGTTTTTACAACATTCCGAGAGTGTTGTGCCAAAATTTCAAGTAAATCGGAGCAAAACTAACGAAGTTACAGCCTTTCAAGCAGTGTTGGGCATTAATCAATAAAATTTTTAATCAATTGATTAATCAATTAATATTTTTAATCAGTTAATTCAATTGCAGTTAAACTTAACTACAATTAACATATTAATTGCAGCGTTCAATTGATTTAATTAAATTAACTAAAGTTAATTGTAACTTGCAATTGAATTAATTGCAATTGAATTTTCCAATTGTTCTAGACTACAGTTGAAATTTACAATTAAGTAAGCTGTGTAGGCACTGTATATTAAAGTATTTTTGCTCAGACCAAAAAAATTGTTTTTAAGATCAGTATAAGCTGGGATAAATCGTATTTGACCGTAAGCTGGAATAAACCGAACTTAAAAATGGATCAAGAATGGTATTCTTGGGACTCTGCTCTGAGCACTGCAGAACAGCTTTTATCTCCGTCGGGATCCGATGCTGTCGGTAGCTCCATATTAAATTCCCAACCTCGACTGGCTTTACTGGACGGAACATATTTTCAAGTTCTATCAAATGAATCTACAGGTAATTATATTACGGCCCAATGTATAAATTGTACACAGGAATGGGTTTACTGGACGGGACTAATTTTAACGTTCTATCAAATGAAACTACAGGAAATAAAATAACGGCTTTATGCATGAAATGTCCAGAGGATCGGAAAACAAAAATAAAAGGCCAGTTGAACTGTACATCTAATTTTTTAGGTCATTTGAAGAGAAAGCACGGAAATGATTGCGTCGATGAGTATAAGGAATACATTAAAAAGAAGACGGATGAAAAGAAAAAACACAGCCATACTACCAAGAGCGAGACAGGCGGAAACAAGAAACCTAATGAGAAAAAAATTACTCAAGAACAATTTGATGAAAACATAGTTAAATATTTTATTCATTCCATGATCCCTTTACGAGCTCTGGAGGATCCCTACTTTAAAAAATTTTTTTGGACTTAGAAATATGTGAAAAATGACTTTCTTTAATTAGTCGTCGAACCTTAGGCCGCCGTATTGATAGCTTTTATGAAGAGCAAATGACTCAGATAAAATCTGACTTAAAGGTTGTTGACTATGTGTGTACAGCATTAGACATCTGGTCATCTGGTATGCATGCCGGAGTTATTAAAAAATGCAATACTTTATGGAAAGCTGCACGCCGACCAAAATCAGCAGAGATAATAAAAAGTGTATTAGAGCACACATTAAGCGGACCTGGCGAAACCAGATGGAATAGCCTATTCGATGCTCTTAAACAAATCTTGAGCATTAAGGACAAGAACCAATTTCTTCACAAATCACTTGATATAAAAAACGCGATCAAAGAAAACGAATTTGAATATTTAAAAGAACATTTGATTTGCGTTGCGACAGAGGCAGAAGCTATCGATATCATGCAGAGTGAAACAAATACATATTACGGAATAGTACTGCCATGCCTTCTGGCTCTAAGAAAAAAACTACGCAAATTAGAAAAGAACAACAGTTTTACTTGGTGCAAGCCATTAATAAATTCATACAGACAAAGCGTTGAAACAAGATTTGAAAATTTGTTTGACATGAACACTCCATATGCGGAAAATGCTGCTATAGCAGCTTTATCATATCCGCGCTTTAAAAATAAATGGTTGACATCCCTGGCTCCCACGGATCGCTCTAAACTGTTAAAAGTTTTCAAGATCTGCATTTCAAAACATGTTTCCGAAAATGAATCATCAATGGCATACAGAACAGAAACCAACCAAGAAAACAATTTTTTCAATTTTGATTCTGACTCGGAATCGGATATTCCTATAATCGTAATGAACCTAGAACCCCCTAATTCTCTTTTGACCAAAGCAGAACATTTGATGCTTCAATTCTTTGCAGAGGAAAGTCGGGAACTGCAGCTTCTGATTAGATATCCTGAAATCCGGAAGGTATTTATAAAATACTACACGGCATTACCATCGTCGGCTGCAGTTGAACGACTCTTTTCTTTTGCCACAATGACTGATTTGCCAAAGAGTCACTGCCTTTCGGATAGCATGTTTGAAAAGAGGGTGGTGCTTAAATGCAACTTAAACTATTATAAGAAATAAAAATAAAATAAAAAAATACAAATCTTGTTTCACTATTCAATTGTTAATTTTTAATCAAATTTTTCAAACAGATTGACAGTTAATCAATTGTTAACTGTAGAAACTGACGATTAACAATTAATCAATTGTTAATCACAAAATATTGCAATTACAGTTAATTAATTGTTAACTGCGATAGGTGCGAAATACAATTAATTAATTGTTCATTTTTTAATTGTTAATCAATTAAAATTTGCCCAATTCTGCTTTCAAGCGACTGGCCTCATGTAAAAAATGTATGAGGCTGGAAAACTTTAATTTAATTTTTTAGCATACAATATTTTTCAAGTTGGTTAACATTATAGCTCAAATACTACTTGGCCGATCCTTTTGAAATTTTTAACACAATTTCTACACATAAATCAACAGGTAATGATGAAGAGTTTTTTTTTCGTTTTTTTCTATGTTAACGATCAAAATGACCGAAAGTTTTTAGCGAATATCGATTTTTGAATATTTGAAAAAATCAGGAGGGATCAACCCGGGGGTTCGAATACGCGAACAATTTTGGGTTTGGGCTCACGGAGCGGGTTCGGAAGGTCGAACCCAGGCTCAAAAAAAACAGATGTTAGAATTGGGACTGAACTTAAAATGTGGGAACGTTTTTCTAAACACTTTGATAAGATATTACAGTATTATGCCGAAGACTTCAGAACTTGTGTGCGACAAGTACCAAGTTAAGTACCAAGTTAAGTAGAATCGCTGGTAAGAATGTAAAAGAATAGTATTTTTGAGCCGAACCCTTTTTAACATATTTTTGCTCCAGTTGAGGTTCGGGTTTGGCAGGGAAATATTTTGTTGCTCCGGTTCGGTTCCAGCTTCCCAAAAAAAAAACCGAGTTTCCGACTCCGGGGCGGTTCGACCGGCTTGCAGCCCCGGTAAATACAGGGCATGACATAATTACATAATACAATTTAATCATTATACAGGGTATACAACTGTCGGGCCTTAAACTAATTGAATTAAGTTTAATTGTCAGTCTGGCAACTCTGTGTAATCAGGCAACACCAAACAGCTGATGCTTGGCCGCTTCTAAGCTATTTGGTAACAAAATGATGCGCTACGAGGGTAATGAAAAGCTGGCGGACGAGACAGCCTGTGCAGGAGTACGTGCGGACTTGAAAATGTGCCTGCTGGAGAGTGAGTGCTGTCGTCTGGATAAAAAGACACCGCGTCAATGCCTGCAGGATAACAGTGTGCCGCCCGAATGTCAGATCCTGCGCAACACTTTCTACGAATGCAAGCGCTCATTGGTAAGAGGAGAACCCCCCAACCCAACCAACAGTTGTCTTTGACTCTAAATTTTGAACTTTATCCACAGCTGGACAACCGGCAACGTTTTCGTGGACGCAAAGGCTATTGAGAATTTTGTTTTGAACTTAAATTTTATTTAAACTTAAATTAAATATTAATTTCCACAACTGTCAAGTGTTGTTACTATTCAGGAATTAATAACGCCAACTTAATTGCGTCTCCTGCGCACTCTTGAAATTCGCCAGGCATTGGGCTCTTCATATTTGTTGTACAGTGGCTCCAATCGTTGGTTCTTCTTGAACTTGCTCAGTTTGGTGGGGTCCGAGAAGCGGAAGAAGGAGGGTGCAAATTCCACCAACCATTTGGGATCTATGGTGGTCACCTCACGCATATATTCCTTGGTAGTCTGCACCAGCTCGTGATAGATAACCCATTCGGGCTGACGATTGAACAGCGCCGACGAGGGATGTATGTACACCACCTGGGAGTCCACTAAAGTGCGATAACCCTCCTGGGGATCCTTTTTGGCCGCATTCCTAAAGAAACCCGAACACACGGCCTTCTGTATGCGCACCGAATTCTTTCCCGCCGAGACCACATCCAGCTTATGACGATCCATAATGCCCAGCAGCTGTTTCCTCACATCCTGGGAACGTTTGAGGGTGCGGATCTGTACGAAATTCTCATAGCACCAGGCATTGGAGAATTTGTTGTTCTTCCAGCTATTGTAGACGGCCAGCAACGTAAGATGATCGCCTGGCAGGGATAAAAAATATTAACAAGAGAACCAAGGGCAAATCATAGAGAGCAACTCACCTTCAGCCTGATTGAATTTGGCCTTTTTCTGATCCGCTAAGGCCTGCTTATCCTTGGGTCTGTAGAACACATTCTGCACACTCAGCATGGACACAATGGTCAGTATCTCGTCGGAACACTGCAAAGCCACCGACATGATGAGCATTTTGGATAGATTGGGCTCCAAAGGAAACTCCGCCATGCGTCTGCCCAAACGGGTCAACAAACCCTCGTCATCCAGGGCGGACAGAGAATGCAGCTGTTCCAGGGCCATTACCAGCGACTCCACTGGCGGAGCATCCATGAAATCGAAATGTAGCAAATCGTTGATGCCCATGGTCTTCAGTTGCAGCACGGTGGTGGCCAGATTGGTGCGTTGTATTTCGGGCACCGGAGTGGGCAACATTTCATCACGATAGGCACGTTCCGTGTAGAGGCGATAGCACTTGCCGGGACCCGTGCGTCCGGCACGGCCCGCACGTTGCTTGGCCGCCGCCTGCGAGATGGGTGTGACCACCAGTGAATCCATGCCAGTCTTGGAATTGTACACCTTTTGCTTGACAAAACCGGGATCCACCACATAAAAGATGCCATCTATGGTGAGTGAGGTTTCGGCTATGTTCGTGGCAATCACTACCTTACGACTGCCCGCAGGAGCAGGATCAAAGATGCGCGTCTGCATCTCCGAGGGCAGAGCCGAGTAGACAGGTAAAATAATCAGCTCGGGCACATCTGGACCCAAGCTCTTCATGCGCTCGTAGAGTATTTCACAGGCCGTATCAATTTCCTCCTGTCCGGTGAGAAAGAGTAGAATATCTCCCGGTGGCTCACGTAAATGTATCTGCATGACTGTTATCAGTGAAGCATCCAAATAGTCCGTCTCCGGCTCCTTGGTGTACAGCACCTCCACGGGAAATGTGCGTCCCGGTATGGTAAAGATGGGTGCCTCAAAGAAGTACTGTGAAAACTTCACCGCATCCAAAGTGGCGGAGGTGACTATCAACTTAAGCTCCGGACGCTTCTGTACGGCGGTTTTGAGCAGACCAAACAACACATCGGTGTGTATGGTACGCTCGTGGGCCTCATCCAACATAATAACCGAGTAGGTCTTCAACTCCGCCTCCATGAGACACTCACGCAGCAACATGCCGTCTGTCATGTATTTGATGACCGTTTCCGGGCTGGTACAGTCCTCAAAACGTATGGTATAGCCCACTTCCTGGCCCAAGCGGCAACCGTATTCTTCGGCCACACGCTTGGCCACCGACATGGCGGCCACACGACGTGGCTGCGTGCAGCCTATCTTGCCGCGTGCCGTAAAGCCACATTCCCCCAGATATTGGGTTATCTGTGTGGTCTTACCCGAGCCCGTCTCTCCAATGACGATTAGAATTTGATTTTCTGTCACCGCCTTGATCAGGTCCTCCCTCAGCTTGTAAATGGGCAGGGATTGCCTTTGTTCCAACAGTGACAGGTCGGTTTTTTTGCCAAATGAGGATTTCTTGCCTCCTATGACATGCTTCTTCCACTCGGGCACTTCCTGCGGGGCAGAGCCCATGCCGCGCATATTCGCCGCCAGATGACGACCCGTATCCTCTTCGGGCAAGGGATCTATCCAGTTTTTATTCAGATTAGTGGGCACTGCCTCCATTTCCTGTTCTCTTTGTAGCATTTTCTGTTCGCGACGCTCCTTGGACAGAGCGGACTGCATCATGGCCGCCTGTGCCAATGATCCGTCGGGATTCTTAACTATTCGAACCGGTGAAAGGTCATGCAGAGCCCTGCCGTGTCCAGAGAGAAAGGGTGGTTCTTCCTCAACAATTTCAATCTCAATATCTGCCTCATCATCTTCATCCTTGGGCAGCAGACCAGTCTCCTCATCGAAGTCGGGCATCTCGCTGCGATCCAAGACGCCGGAACTTATCATTTGTTTGATTTCCCATCTCTCGGGACTGGAAATTCTGGTCACTCGCTTTCTGGACTCATGCTCGTCATTATCCAGACTATTGCCCTGCAGATTCAACATGGAAGTGCTGCTGCTAAAGGGACCATCGGGATTCCGGTCTCGCAGCGAAGCCTCATCATCTTCAGGTGAGTGAGAGAGTGGATTCAGGTCACGTCCGGAATCCTGATCGACCTCCTTCATGGAGAGTGAAACTTTTTGCCCCGTAATGGACATTACCTTCACCTTGACCGTTTGATTGCGGCTTACCACCTCGGTGACATCAGTGACTCGTCCTTCTGCCCTCAGCTGGGAGATGTGCACCAGCCCCTCCCAGCGTTTACGCAGTCCAAAAAGTTGCACAAAACAACCAAAGTCCACAATATTGGCCACTTTGCCCGAATAGATTTTACCCACCTCTGGGTCATCAGCCATTACAGCGGCAGGTGGAGGCATCTTTTCACGACGATCGCCTCGGGATCTGCTTCTCCGACGTCGCTCGCCATGGCGATCCTCACGGGATCTGCTTCTACGACGCCGTTCACGTTCTCTATCACGGGATCTGCTTCTGCGGCGATTCTCGCGCGAACTGCTTCTCCTGCGCCGTTCAACGCGAGAACGATCACGAGATCGACTGCGTTTGCGTCGTTCTCGTTCGCGGGACTTGCTTCTGCGTGGTTCATCTCTCGACCTGCTGCGTCTGCGACGTTCCCGGTCCCGTTCCCGGCTGCGACTGCGTTCCTTGGGCTTGTGCCGGTCCCGGGAGCTGCTCTGTTTGACTTCCGTTTGACTATCGCCTGGCGCCAGTGCCTCCAACTCCAACATGGCTGCATCCACATCACTCATTTGGGTGGGCTTAGCCTTTTTCTCCTTCTGCTCCTCGCCCTTTGCACTTGCCTGTACCTCCTTTTTGCAGGGCGTCTCATTGGGCAAAGCCAAGCCAGGAAACAGTTTCATTAGTTGCGATTTGCGATCGCCTTTTCCCTCACCACCTGCTTTTGAGTCCTCCTGCTTAGTCCCAAGACTGGGACGCATGAGATTGATAATTCTCTGCAAATTTTGCACCAAGGAGTCAGGGAACTCGGCTCCATTCTCCAGCAGTGCCTGACGGAAGGTTTCATAGTTGCGATTCTTGGCCTCCAAGTCAATGATGAATTCTGCCAGATCTTTGTCATTGATGCCCAAGTGATTGTCCAGTTCCGTACAGATTTTGGACACCAGCGAGAGGTACTCCAGCTGCTGCAGTTCATTCATGGTTTGGTGTGCTTCGCGGTGAATGCTGCATAGTGCGACCAGATATTAGGGATTTTGGTATAAGTGCGACCACGCTCGACTATTTTTGAGATTAGTGCGACCACATTAAACGCGCTAGTTCCACCACTAATTCCAAATATAGCCAAATCTGGTCGCACTATGTGGCAGTCACCACGAAGCGGTCTCATTGCCTTTGAACAACTTGTTATAACAATAATAATAACAATAATAAGGGAATGTCTTCGTTTTTTGAGTGTTTTAACAACTTTGTGCAGAGCGGCGGTAACATAGCCCAGAATGTCACCAAAGATGAGGAACAACAACAACGACAGCAACTGCAACAGCAGCAAAAGCAGCAGCAGCAGCAACCAACTGAAGCCGAAATTGAAATGCCGCCCCCCAGCACGCCGACTCCCAGTGAAAGTGTAAGTGGAGAATTATATCAAAATAAGAATTAAGAACTCTATCCATCCAACCAAGCTCATCGTTTTTGGTGGGAAATTTTTATCCAAAATTTTTGGCTCTGAGGCATGCAGTTTATGGCGTTGCCAGACTTGCTACCATCAAGCGAAGCGAAGTCTGATGACCGTAGCTGTGACTGGGTCACTGTTTTCTAGGAACCACAGTTAATTATATTGACAGGATCTTAAAATCAGATTTAGTAACTAAATGTTAAATAATGAAGGCTGCTAACCCTTATTTTGTGGGTAGAACCGCTATCATTCATTTTAATTCGAAGATAATTTCGAGATCGCTGGATTTAATCGAAGTAAGCCCTATATTATATCAGTTTATCAAGATAATTTAGTTTAATCGGTAGAGGTGGGCGCGATAACCATTATCTAACCCGAGAGTCGGCTAAAAAATATACTCCAACAGTCTGAATTCCCTCACAGTTCTATTCAAAAATGTAGATACTTTACCTCATTTTTTGGTATTAGATCAAAAATTTTCATAATTTTAAGAAGTAAATCAAACACTAAGATCATTCAAAACCTTCTTTAACAAGATAGTCCCATACTTCAAAAAGAAGTTTTTTTTAAATGAACTGATTCGTCGTTAGTCCCAAAAAATGATTTTCAGTAGAAGTAGTTAAGAACACAATTTCACAATACACTACAAGCCAGTTTTTGATTTTGATAAAAACGTTCATCAATTTTAAAAAATATTTTCGGGAAAACTAAGGTTCGATATCTCATTGACTTATCTGTTTAGTCTGTTAATTGATACATAAAGATACTAGATTCGTAATTTTAAGAATAACAATGAATTTTAATAATATCGATATAAAAATATGCAATATTTGGTGCATTTTAAATAAGAAATTTAAAAATCAGATAAAAATCACTACCCAATTTCTTAAACTGAATATTATTCATGATATTCATTTTCATTAAATTATTTTGAATCTAATCAGGGGGTTTGCAGCAAAAAGTATTTTAGATATATTATTTTATTGACGAAAGAAGCAGTCGCTCCTGTCGCTGTGACTCAAAATCACTTAATGTCTCATCTCTAGCGAAAAGTAAAAGTTTGACCAAGTGGCAACCCTGCCAGAGGCACGCCATATTTAACAAAGATTTTGCAGACTCAATTTCACTTCGCCGTATCTGTATTGCACAATTGATATTGTTTAAATATTGTACAAGAGTGTAAACAAGCGCAAGTTGTAAAAGAACGGCATAGCGTCAGTTCTCGGTCTCTTATTGGAGGTTGAAAGATTTACCTGCTAAGAAGAAGGAAAAAAGAAAGAAGAAGAGAACAGCGAGTAAAAAAAAAACAAACTTAAAAATGTTGAACAACAAAACGGGAGCCGGTGGCCAAAAGCCCAAAACACCCAATATCATCACCTATAGTCCCAGCAAATTTCTCAACCGAGTGGGCTCCACACAGACACACATGCATACAAAAACAACAATAGCAGCCGCCACAACAACAACAACTGCAAACTCCTCGCCCTCCACCCTTGTGTTCAAAGCAGGTTCTATTGGAAGTGCAGCCTCCATGGCGGGAACCATCAAAGTGAATGCTTCGCCCTCACCGCCCAAGGCAGTGGCAGTGGCCATCACGCCCACACCAACTGAGAGTGTAATGAGAGTTATTGAAAAAATTAACCCATTAACCCTCATCCCTTCCAACTGCATGGCATCCTATTTTATTTGCTTCACACTGGATTCCTACTAATCATTGCACTTTATGGCTTTCTTCACAGTCCAGCACCATCTCGGCGCCCAGTGAGTCATCTCTGGCTGACAAAATGGAGCATAGCTATATGCGTGATCCGCCGTCACGCTCCAGCCAAGAGTTACACAACAGTGGGCTGGCGCCTGCTCGCACCATATTAGTGCATCATCCGCCACAGTGTCCATCATGTCATACATATCCGCCACATCAGGAGGATTCGGCGGAATCACAACAGGCCCACGTGCCTCCCTATGATGAAATAGCCGCCAAAGAGGCCATGAATGAGTGCGCACGCATAGCTAAATATGTAAAGAATCCAAATCCCGATGAACAGGATTGGCAGGAGAGGATAAATCAGTAGGTTCAGTCAAAAGATTGAAGGCAAATTCCATATTTATTTTTTCCACATTTTCCTGACAGATTCGGTTGGTCGCCCCTGCAGTTGAAATTATTTCAGCAGGTAGCTGAAATATTGGATAAGGATCAATTGGCTCGTCTGGCCAATGATAAGCGTCAACATGAGGCCGTGTATCGACGTGTGACAGTGGACAAATCAGCCTCTCGTATGCGTCGCGCCTTGGCCAGTGTGGCGTGGGATCCAAGGACCACACAATGGTTGCACACCCTACTCATAGACCATCTGCCACCCTCGTATATGGCATCCTATTTGGATGTTATGCAAACATTGAAAACCAAGTTGCCCACACTGACGGATAAAATGCTGTTCAGTCGTCCGCTCAGCAATTGTCAGGAGCTGCTGGCACCGGTGATGAAGAAGAAATGGGAGCCGCAGATATTACCCAAAGCACGACAGTTGGCACACAATGCCATAATGGTGGCCTTGCCCACAATGCCCACCAGTGGACCGGTGCCGGAGAGAATGCAGAAATGGTATCAATCATTGGCCAGCATCACGCAGATTGTACAAATAACCCTGCCCAACACCAGTAAGTGATGCGCATCGTTTTGTTGATGATTGTGTAATATTTTGCGTTATTTCCAGATGACCGCATTGCTCACCAGAATCTGGATCAAGTGGCCGAGACCATAGTTTCACTAACACGTGTGCGTATACATGAACTACGCACTGAAAATCCAAATCGTGGCATTATTCTGGTTGGTTTCAATGCTGGCGCCGCTTTGGCCTTGCAGGTGGCCCTGTCGGAGAGTGTGGCCTGTGCAGTGTGCTTGGGTTTTGCCTTTAATACATTACGCGGTCCACGCGGTTCACCCGATGATCGCATGCTGGACATTAAGGCGCCCATATTGTTTGTAATTGGACAGAACTCAGCTCGTACCAGCCAGGAAGAGATGGAGAGCTTAAGGGAGAGAATGCAATCGGAATCCTCGCTGGTAGTGGTGGGCAGTGCCGACGACTCCCTGAGAGTACCCAAAAGCAAAAGACGCATTGAAGGCGTCACTCAGGCCATGGTAGATGCCATGGTGGTGGTGAGTTTAAACATACTACTCGCGTTTCCTGCCTAGATTTAACCATATTTCTTCTTCCATTTTAGGATGAGATCTTTGACTTTGTGAATAAAACACTGAGCAATCCGCCAGGACCTCGTTTACCCAGTTCTCTGCTGCCTACGGCCTATCAGCGCCAGCAGAAGCCACAACAGGCGCTTGTTTTGGTAGACAAAAGTCAGCAACTGGGACGCAAACGTAAGGGCGACGGTCTAGACGAAACGGGATTGACGGTGAAAACCAAAATTGTGTCACACAGTGAGTTTCAGGCCTCGTTCTGGGTCCTACTGCCTTTGCTTAGACTCTAACCACATCCTCATCCCACTTCTCCACTTCAACCATCAACAAGAAGATCGTGCTCCCAAACTGCCTAAACCCAAGCCACCGCGTCTAATTGATCCATTTGCTGCCAAGCGAAAGGGTACTTTCCTACTTCACCTCCTCATTCCATCCCATTAACACCACTAACATCCTCCACCTTCCCTTAGTTGGAAGACCACGCACGCGTCCATTACCCCAAACTAATGGTGCACCTGTTGTAGCTCCTGTTCGACAGGAAAAGCCTAATCAAACTTTAAGTAATGAGGAACTAAATCAATCCATTGAATCCATACTAGATGAGACTTTGGACTATGAGGAAACAACGTCGCTTAATCCTGTTAGCAAGGTGATCACCCCCAAGGGGGGGCCGCAGCCTGTTAACCTGGCGGCAGGAACCAAAATCAAGATGATCCCCTCCAGTCAGTTTGTGCAGCTAAAGCCTCTCTCGGGCGGACAGAACAAGCTGATCAACTATGGATTCAATAAACCAGTTGTAGGAGCCACCGCCAACATAGGTAGCATAGTAAAAACTGGTCCTGGTACTGCCTCCTCGTCTGCTACACAACAGATTATAACCCTGAAGGCTCCAGTTGGCCAGAGCAGCCAGTTTGTGCCCGGTCAACAGAAGTATACGGTCATCAAGAATTCAAGTGGCTTGACCATGTTGCAGTTGACCAAGTCGGTGACCACCACTACAGCCTCAGGTGCTGTGCCGGATTTGTCGAACATCATAGATATGCCCATAGTATTTGCAGACAACGAGGGGAATATAGCCGATCAGTCTGAACAACAACAGCAGCAGCAACAGACGACGGGTGAGTACCTGGCCTTAATCTTCCTACTTCCAGTACTTACTACTGTTTTTCTGCTTACAGCCTCCGTCCGCAACAAAAGTCCCTTGATTATCAGTCAAAAGATCATCAAAGAAGCTACCCATCCGCCAGCCGGCAAACCAATTGTACTCAACAAAAGCCTTCAGCAGCTTTTCACCACCACTCAAAGTGGTGCCTCCCCCTCTACAACCTCCAAAGTGGTCTATCTCAATCGAAACACCATGAAACCCGTGGGCAACGTGGTAACCAATGCACGTCTACCCATACGCATAGTAGGCAGTCCCAAACAGGCCACCACAACGACAGCCGCCACTGTTTCAGCCTCTGGTGGCTCTCCGCTGCTGATCGATGCCAAAAGTGTCAATCTGCAGCCCCTGAAAACATCTCCCAGCGGCACACTGCGGCATGTGACCACCAAAACCTATCCCCAGTTTCAGGTGATTAATCCAACCACAACCGTGGCGGGACAAGACGGCAAGCCCATACGGAATATCTATTTTAAATCGGCCACCGGATTAAAGCAGGTGCCCGTTCAAATGTTGGCCAGCAGTCGAGTGTCGACGGGAAGCAACCCAAGTGTCATACCCACAGCCACTCCAGGTGGTGCGGCAGTGCGTCGTGTGGTTAATTTAGGCTCCATGCCCAAGGATGGAAAGGTGATTAAGTTGCAGACAACAAGCGCAGTGGGAGCCAGCTCCGTCACGGCCACTCAAGCCAAGAAATAGAATTGAAAATAACTTTAAGGGTTTAATTAAGAAAATGTTGATTTTAAATTAAATTTAAATGACTTTAGAATGACTTTGTATTTCGCAACTGGGGTCAGCCCAAAAGCAGGCCACACTCTGCCGGCCTCCGCAGTGCATTCCATTAACAAAACCGAGCAAGCCTAAATTCTGGGAAAATGTTAAAGAAATGTGGAATGTGCAAATTCCTCAAAGTTTTTAATTTCAGTTTTGTAAATGTTTTATGCTGCCTTTTGGTTATGCAGCGACCAAACGGTCCGGACAGGAAGCGAAAGCGACATGAGAAAACTGTTGCCTCTGTAAAAAGTAGAAAATTCCAGGAAACTTGCACCTGTACATGGGTAAGTGCGTTTGTCTTTTGGCCCAAGTGTTGTACTTTATCTTTATGTAAGCCCAATTCACACGCTGCCATGGCACAGGCAGTGGCTGTCAAACTCTAATCTGTCTGGCTTCTTCTTTATTTTGCATTTGCTTAGAATTGCATTTTTTCTGCTTTGTTTTACAAAGGGAGCTAGAATTTCATTGAAGTGCAAGTGCGACTGCAACAGAAGCAAAGAACAAAAATATTACTTTTGATACGTTCTTTGGCATGTTTTGTGGAAACGATTTACCCATTGTTGGCTGCAAAGTCGTCGTGCTTTAATCGCAGATCCAAATATGTTGAATATTTAACAGGGACTAATACTTATCAATCGAAGTCAATCATATCAAATCGTACATTTGAAGAAACCGAAACTAAATTTTGATTGAGAAAACAGTTTGCCCAAATTTTGCGGGAATGAAACCGAATTGTTAGTAACGTTATAAGAATATTCGTTTATTTGGGGACTTACCGGAACCCAAGTTCGATTCGGGATTAATCCCAGCTAAGCAACTGGTTGAAATAAATATTTATACTCACATTTTTTGCCAAATAAAATGCGATTTTCATTCTAGAATCCTATTCTTAAAAATAAAGAAAATATTTATTAAAAAGAAGAGAACTTATTTTAATTACTTATCCTGTCCCTAAATTGGCTTCCTTAGAAATATTTACTGGTACAATAGAATAACATCTAAGTTTTTTGATTCGGTAAGGTAAGTAAGGTTCAGTGGTTCATTCATTCATTCAGTCTGCCTTTACATTCCAACTTTAAATGAAGAATGTTCAGAATTCAGCTAATTTATTCTGCAGCTTTAAAGGAAGGAATGCATGAGCTATCAAAAACAGGGATGGTAATAACTAAGCATATAAAGGGTGATTTTTTAAGAGCTATAGGAAAGTTTTTCAAAAAATAATGTTTGAAGATTATTTCTTGCAAATGTTGACCGTGACTGCGCCTCAAATGGTCCATCCGCTTAGTCCTATTTTGGCATACTCTTTCCAACATATCGGCCGGTATCTCACGAATAAATGCTTCAATGTTGTCTTCCAATGCGTCAATTGAAGCGAGCTTGTCTGTATAGACATGAGCTTTAACATAGCCCCACAAAAAATAGTCTAAAGGCAACGTGAAATAAAATGTTCACCGAACTCGCCTCTCAATAAGTCCATTTTATTTCACGTTCGGTTCACGACCGTACTATCGATTCAAATAAAGATTTCATGCATTTTCCTGAGTTTTATGTGTTTTTTTTGAAAAACTTTCCTATAGCTCTTAAAAAAGCACCCTTTATATAAAATCAAGTGATGTTAAAACATTAGGTCCCAAATGTAAGCCGACAGATTGCTGTCCTTAAAGAAGCCGTTAGATAAACTCTACAGCGCAGAATAATTAAAGTATAGTTACGTTTCCTTATTCAATTTCCTAAATTATGGTTTATTTTGTGGTTTTATGTTCTATTCGGCATTTTTAAACAGATGCTGGTTGGGTTTGCGATTTGGTTTCAACGAGAGGAGAAGGTTGCTTTAAGGCAAGATCATGTCTTTTGCGAATCACAGAGAAAAAGCATTTTGACATTTCTGTGAAAAGTGCTTGGGAAAGTGCTGCTGCACTAATAAATAAAGAATATTGTGTTCAAAGTTATTAAATTCATTAATGTTATTTATGCTTGCTAGCGAATGACTGTAAGAACACTTGGACAGAGAGAACAGAGAGAGACTGAGAACGCTCTGCTTGACAGTTTGTTTCAGTTGGGTTCCACAAACTCAAAATAAATAGCACATTCCTAGCAGGAATTTTTCGCAGTGCTGGAGGCCTTTAAGGAAAAATATTTAGGAAAAAAGATTTTTAAATGGAAAAAAAAGGCAGAAGAGGGAAAAGTGGGAGGGACAACAACAAGACGCCCCTCCTCCTCCTTTTTTAAATAAAGTGGTATTTATATATTTTTGTACATTCATCCAAATTCTTTTCTCTCTGAAAGACACATACAAATGAGCAGGGATGCAAACCGCTCGAAAATATGTACTGGTTCGGTTCAGTAGTTCTCACAGTTTCTAAACCGCCGGTTCGGTTCATTACTTGGTTTTTGGAGCTAACTGAACCGCGGTTTCGGTTCGGTTCAGTGGCTCACAAAGGCACATTATGAACTATTATGATTTTTGTGGTAATGTGACTTTGCGCACACTTTAGATATTAAAGATCCAAAGTGATATTGAATACATTATACACCATTTAACACCATTTAAATATCTTTAAAAATTTGGAATGTCCAAAGTTTATTATGAGGGATTTCCAGGATACGTCTATAAGTTCCTAGAGGAATGCCCTTCGAAAAGAGAGAATGTCAGCTAGATAAGAATAAGTACCATGCATCTTACCTACCTATATAAGAAAACCAATTCAGTCCAAAATTGAATTGAGGTAAGGAATTACCACAAAATTTCAAAATATTGTCTACTAGAAGAAAAAATACAGATTGTTCGGTTCGGTTCGGTTCAGAACCGGTTTGCATCCCTGCAAATGAGTAATAATTTTATTTTAGCTTTACCCTGCCTGGGACAAAATTTAAGGGTATGACTATGACGAATGGAATAATAAAGAGACGTAAGTAAAGTAGTGTAAGTGCTTGATGTGAAAGATATCGTGGGATCGGTCACGATTCGGGTCATCTAATGAGATTTGCACAGCTGTAAAGTAAACAGTCATTAAAACACATATCGAACTTTGCCGTTCTTATTCGTAGAGAAACTGAGGGTTCATTTCTTTTGTGCGAAAACTTGAAGCACACAGTCCCAGAGATTGAGAGACGCTCGGTATGGCTCAAAACTCTATTCCTATTATTCTAGTCGTGATTGACTTTTCCAAAAAACAGATTCCGGTACGTCACACAATAATCATCTAGAATTACCACCAAACGTTCAATATACTGAAAAAGTCCAATTTTGGTGTCTTGTGTTTATAACAACTAGACCATGTTTTCTTTATACAAGCAAAAAAGTAATGAACAAGGGACAAGGGATAAAAAAAGATAGGCACAAAAATCAGAAATGTCAAGCCAAGATAACTGCGAGTAAAAGGCATAAGAAGTTAAGAAATTGCTCAAAAAAAAGAGAACAAATTATAACAAGAGAAGCACTGACAATCAGTCTAGGCAATGCCTAATAAAGAAAGCCAGAGAAATGCCATATTCAATCCAAGTCAATTCTAAGCAAAGCCCAACACTTCAGTGGGTTAATCTTTTTGGTTTTATGGCCCAGTCAGCGAATTGATGAGCGCATCCAAAAGCCACAACCAAAGAACATTTGCTTCCACTTGGACTTGCAATTTAATGTTGTCTTATTTTTTTTTTTGCATTTGTCACATATTTAATTACATTTTATGTACAGTACGATCAAGTCTGGGATTTTATATTTGTCTGTACATATAGAGAATCTTGCAAGTACATAGGTGTGCAGTTATGTGGCGTCAAAGCTACAGTCGGGGAAGCTTCCTTCTGCCTGTGGTCAGTCTGCAATTGAGGGGCAACAGTTTAGTAACGCGACAAAGTCGTAAGTGAGTGGAACGAAACGGAGTGATTTCTATAAAGGATATCTGTGCTGAGTGATATTTAAAAGTGAACACACACACACAAAAGTAAAGACTTTGGATTAAAGTGCATTTTGCAGAGTTTTTATAACTGAAATATAGAACTTTCTTTTTTTGAATTCTTAAACTTTTCTTAACAGAATCAACTTTCTCTTTTTAATATATATTGAAACATTTTTTTAAAAGTTTTTTTACAAGTTTTTTAATAATAAAGCTAGTTTTTTCTACAAAGAGTTGTTGAAAACATGAATTTGTTTGATTTTGATAAATTCAAAATTTTTAAATATTTTGAACTAAACTAATCTTTTTCTAAAAGTCTGGAAATTTGTATTAGTTCTGAATATTAAAAGCTTTTTTCGTCCAAAACCGAAATTCAAGTTATTTTAACAACTTCTAGTTTTTTTTTGTAATTTATTTAAAAATTTTAAATGTTTTTAAAGCTGGCTTTTAGTTGACCAAACATTTTATTTTTCTGAATAAAAAAAAAAATTTTCGAATGATTTGTTTTTGACAAGTTTTTAGGCTAAAAAAAAATTTCGAATATTTCGAAAAAAAAATTTTTGTTCCGTTTTTTTTCATTAATTCTAATTTATAAAGAACCCTTCTTTTAACAAACTGACTGATTATTTCCTCCATTTTGATAAATAGAATTTATCTACGAATTTTCTTGAATTGAATAACAAAATGAATGAAACGAGTTTTCCAAGTGTTTATTGAAAATAAGAACAAACGGGAGCAGTTCGGAATCTATTGGAGTAATCAAATACTGTAAAAAGTTTACCTGTTTTTGAAATTTAAATTAGAAAATAAGACATCAAATATTAAAAAAAAAGTTTTCTGAAATTTCTCATGAAATAGAAAAGTTCGTAGTTATATGAAATTATAAAACAAATAAATAATCACAAAATATGGTTAGAAATTGAACGTTTATAACAAAGAGGATTCAAAGTGACTTAGATTAAAGTCTGACAAAAGCGAGGTTCTATACCTAAAAGCTTCAATATAAAACGGGAATCGCTTTGCTGTTCTTGTAAGAAAAGCCAATAGAGCTGTTGATATCCCGATTCGACTGTGATTTTTATAAAAGTCAAAGTCATTTCTTAGTTTTTAGTCAGTCTTAGTTCCGTTTCTACAGAAATTAGTTATAAGAGCTCGGTGTATTTACAAAAAGTTTATATTTGTAGACCTTTGTCTTTACTTTTTTTTAAAAAAATAAAATATATTATTTAATTAGTTGTTGGCTTACACTTGCATGTTTTTATGCCATATATAGTATTACTTAACGAGTTTCTTATATTTTCGGAATATTTTCTATATTATGATCAATTGATTTGAAATTTTTATTTAAATTGTAAAAATAATATACCAAAAAAGCAGCTGATTTTTATGCCAAATGCTCACCTGACCCGCCGCCGCCACCACCACTCCAATCATTTGCTGCATAATCAGATAGAAGGCAGTCAAGCGCCTTCAAGAATACGAATATTTACCATATATATATAAAAAAAACAAATATTGAAAGTGTCCGACAGGGAGAGAGAGATAGATACGAAATTTGCAACGTTTGTAGAAAAAAATGTAAGTGGCATTTTGCTTTTCCTCTAGCATTGCACATTTTTCTATGCATTTTCACATCATTTGCATGTTATTAAGCAACGCCCCTCCCGAGAGGATGGCTGTAGACGTAGCAGGAGGAACTGGCAGCAAAATATCAGCATTTACATTTCTCTTCCTTGAAATCAAAAGTGGCTCCGTCCTCCTTTTATGGGTACTCGCTTATTGGTATTTGTGCAAGGGATTTGTGTGACGGATTTGCGGTATCATTGGCAAAAACAACATAGAATATGAGTGCTGAGCCAGCTGAGAAAGTGACAGATTTGAGCCAAGGAAAAGGGACCAAAAAAAAAAGCTTAAGCAGTTTAAGAAGCAGGGTGAAAAAATGTATTTCAAATTGTCTAACATATCAGTTATTGGATGTTTATATGAAGCAACTGCAGGTAAAGACGATAATATATATTTTCAAATCCCATGACATAAATAAAAGTGACATAAATGTGTAAATTAAGGCTAAAACAAACGATTTGGGGATTGGCCACTACCTTGCAGACACGTGATTTTTATCAAAGGCGAATGAAATGAAAGTCCTTTAGTCAGGATTTATCAAACATTTTGCTTTTGACTTTTTTATAGTTCATGTGATGTGACGTAGTGGAACATTCCTGACGTTTAAAACCAACTGAAGTGAAAAGTTTAAGTGAAAATGACACAATATATAAAAGTTTTGCTTATTTTTACGTCTCGTCTAAATTTGTGTTTTTTTCTCTTCTAGTTCCAATCCCGTGTGGGACATAGGGCAACAAGCATTCTCCTTATCCAGCTGAATGGAAATTGCCACAGTTTGACAAGCATTTACTGTGAGAGTAATAATATTGTTACATAAAGCTAAACTGTAAGAGTGATGCTCAATTCTATACATTTTATACTCTGTACCGTAGGTACATAGAGTATATTAAGTTTGTGCAAAAGTATGTATGTATGTATATGAAGGAAGCATATCCGCCCTCATAAAGTTGATCAGCATCAACAGCCGAGTCGATATAGCCTTGTACGTCTGTCCCTCTGACTGTCTGTCCGCCTGTCTGTCCGTATGAGCCCACAGATCTCAGAGATGGTAAGGGACATATGATTCTTATGCATGCAGCCAGATCAAGTTTATTTTCCGTTTTGGCCACGCCCCCTCCCGCCACCGCAATTTAGAAAAAACGTCATATCTCCCACAGTTTTAAAGATAGATCGCTCGTTTCTTCTGGACATATTTAGTAATCAGGATAACTAATTGATCCGTCAAAGCAATGTTAAAGATCGGACGAATGGTTGTTGGGTTATGATCAAAAGACTGTTCGCTGCTGCAGCGCAGTATCACCACTGATTTCAGCTGCTACTGCAGCATCAAAATTTATGTTGAACGTATAATTTCGTTGGTACAGAGTATGTTATAGTCGGGCTTGACCGACTTTCTTTCTTGTTTTTTGTGTAAAACATTGTAACATTTTATATATAATGAGAAAAAATCGGCTTACAAATTTGTACAAGGTTAACAAATACTCAAACGTGAATTGCTGAATATAGTCATTTTACAGGTAGGACCGTGTGTCCACAGGTCGGACGGGTGTCTCCTTTTGAGCCGTCTACTTATCCTTGATGTCGCTAGCTCATTGGCAAGACGGTTTTTTTTGGGCCAGCAGGCGGTCTCTTTTTCTGTTAGTGTGGAGATTGACTTCCGAGCAAACTGGTAGAATGCCGAGGTCTTTATAAATGGTAATGTTCCGCACGTACCAGGTAGCATCGACTATTCTGCGCAAAATCTTGTATTGCATTGTCTCGACCTTTTTATTGGAGGTCACAGGTCACAGGCAGAACCCCTGAGGCAGCTAACCCCAGATCCAAGTCGGGATGATTATTGACTTGATTATTATCACCTTTGCGTGTAGTAAGTTGGCAAAAGTGACAGCCACAGCTCGCTTAATGTGGTCAGACCAAGTAAGTCTCCTAATCAGTATTATGCCCAGGTACCTGACAGAGTGCGTATGTGGTTTGACTCGGTGTGTTGCCTCTCTTTTTATACTCTGTACCGTAGGTACATAGAGTAATATAAGTTTGTGCAAAAGTATGTAACATCCAGAAGGAAGCATCTCCGACCCCATAAAGTATATATATTCTTGATCAGCATTAACAGCCGAGTTGATATAGCCATGTCCGTCTATCCGTCTGTCTGTCTGTCCGTCTGTCCGTCCGTCTGTCTGTCCGTATGAACGCACAGATCTCAGAGATGGTAAGAGATAGAGGTTTGACGTGTATGGGACATATGCTTCTTCTGTCTGCAGGCAGATCAAGTTTATTTTCAATTTTGGCCACGCCCCCTCCCGCCCCCGCAATTTAGAAAAAACGTCATATCTCCCACAGTTTTGAAGATAGATGGCTTGTTCCTTCTAGACATATTTAGTTATTAGAATAACTTATCGATCCGCCAAAGGAATGAAGAAGATCGGATGAACGGTTTTCGAGTTATGATCAAAAGACAAAATTTCTTGGTACAGAGTATGTTATAGTCGGGCTTGACCGACTTTCTTTCTTGTTTGTAAAGGTGAAGTGGTGACTTTTTTCCGGATTGACTGCAGTGTTCGAACGGGATGACCAAGCACTAAAATCGTTCAAAAAGGATTGAGCTGTAGCTAACGCTCTACTGGCGCTGGGGCTGTAAACCAGGTAAATTTTAAGAATTTTTTGAACTTGGTGAAAAAGTGATCAACATACATGTATACAAATTTCTTATAAACCTGACGTGAATTCAGCACCCAAAAATACATGAGGAACGTTTGCTATCTTCTCTGGTTAAAAAGTTGTGTTTTTTTTTGTAAACTTCTGTTATTCTTAAATATGAATGAACGAAGCTACTTTTTCCTCCATAAGTCAGCACCCTCACCCCGATCTGAAAAATCTTGCCAAAAATGAAATCGGAGCACTCCACCAAAGATTTCAGATTTTCACACGTCTAAAGCCAAAGACAACTGCGTTATTAATTTCTACAGTTTTTCATTCTGTCCCAATGTGCCATGTGCAAAGTGAAAATGATAAATAAATAGTGCAAAAAACAGTTTGACAAGCTTTCAAAATCAAACTGTAAATTATGCTCTGACTTACTTTTACGCGAATACACATCAGCAATTGTAATTATCAGTAATTCCCACTGAGTGAAAACTTGTATTTTAATTACAAAGACAGTTTGATAAGCTTTGAATGTAAGCTTGTGGATATGACAAAACTTTTCTAATACATATTTGAATACAATATTGAAGATAATTAAGAAATCTGTAAGAATACAATTTTTCAGAGCTTAACTATGTACCTTCTCTACTGTCTGTCATTGCTTTAAAATTTAACTAATTTAAGTAGTAAAACAG
Organism: Lordiphosa fenestrarum; assembly: GCA_035044985.1. NCBI lineage: Eukaryota > Metazoa > Arthropoda > Insecta > Diptera > Drosophilidae > Lordiphosa > Lordiphosa fenestrarum. The sequence continues at coordinate 20,904 of JAWNNO010000837.1, read as the reverse complement.
TTTGAAATGCTGTGCGCCCTAAGCCGACAAAACTTACCTATTCGTATAAGCTGTTTTTACATTTATTTTCAGTTTCTAAAACAGTCACTTTGCATATTCGTTTGCCATTCAAAGCCCGTTAAATTCTTAAATTCAACCTTAATCAGTAGTTTGACTTGCTTGGCATTCCAAACTGTTCTGTTTTGCAGGTTCTTGGCTTCTCACTTGAGATCTGGTTGGCCAAAAAGTTTAAGCAGCCACCACAAACAAAGCACTTGGCGACAAAAGCTGAGTCCCCGAGTACAACCTTGAGGAGCTAAAAATAAAAATTTCAACCAGTCGAGGATATCCCTAAGGATTTGTTGACGTTCGCAGCACACCACCCCACCAATGGTACCTGGCAGAATATGAATTACAAGTTGCTCAGTTCGCGTAATTCGTGTAAGTGCTGAAGGAGGAAGGGGAGGAGGAGATGGGCCAGCAGTGGGAATATGTTTGGCGTCGCCTGACGACGTGACAGTTTACAGCTTCAAGCTGTAGCATAAATTTATGATTTAATTCCGCTTTTGGTTTCACAGTTTTGCATAAATTTATCATTAACTGAATGCAGTTCGAGCAGCACTGCTGTGGCTAATTGAATTGGGATTTGTATTTGCAAAATCAGTGCAAGGATGCAACAGGTTTTGGGAAAGTTGGCAAGAATCAAACTTAAGCAACTTTTTTTTGAATTGTCCAGCCGATTTTGTACAAAAACTACAAAAAGATATAGAGAATTTGTTAATAAAGTTCATTGGATAATATCTTTTTTCATAACTTTTAAAAGTTTCGAATTAAAGTAACAAATTTTAATAAAAAAAAATATACAGAATATTGTGATTGAGTTGCGCTAGAGAGCTAATTTTGATTCACGAAATGCCAATCTTTTTATCGTGAATCGTTCGCGCATATAGTTTTTGCATCACTCACGATTCATGCACGATTTAAGGAAGTGAATGCTCACCCATGATGAAAATACATATAAATGAATTAAAATTGATTTACTGGCATGTTCCGGTTTTCGCTTTAGTGAATTCGAATTTAAAACATGTGTCATTTTTTGGTAAACAATCAAGGTAATCTGTATCACACCTTAAAATTTGTACTTCCTTTTAATAGGATGAACTCAAAATGAAAGGTTTTAAGCCGATTTAATTTATAAATGTTATACATTACATACATTACATATTATTATAAATTTTGTCGAAAGTTAAAGCCGGAACAGGCCTGCTAGTGAAATACAACGCAGTTTTGTTTAAATTAATTAATGGAAAGCTTTGCTTACCTTTTTTTATTGAAGTAACATTTTTTTCAATAGTTTGTTTTTGCTGGCTGGAGGTCATCCTTTTTCATTCAAAGAATAAAAATGTTGCCTCAATCCATTTTTAGCCCACAAATTGAGATAAATTACAAGCTTTTCCTTGGAACTACCCAGTGGCGCAAATGCTCATTATTACGTCCATTATTAATGCATTACCTCTCGCCTGTATGCGTTCAAAAACCCAATACAACCTGCCTTACTTTCTTAAGAAATGGCCAAATTTTCCGCACGGTACATGAGTTTATTGAATTTTGTAATGCAGAAAGTAATGACGTGCCGAAGTTTCTTTCGGGTCTCCATTACACAAGCGTATTCTTTTGCCATATCGTAATGCAGAAATTCTCGAGCCATTACAAATGCGCTGAAAAAAAATCTCATAGGTAATGCATTACATTGTGGCTCGTACGTAATGCATTATTTCGACCGACTACATTCAGCCCAGCGCCACTGGGAATAAGCCATGCTAAAATATGTTCTCAATGAAGCATTCTTTGAGGGTTTCACCCCTTAACAAAAGCGGATTGAACTTTTCGCGTCTTAGCTACATCAAAAAAAAAAACACGACGAAATAAACACAACTTTTATTTTTTCAGTTTTTATTCTCTGTACCGAAGGTACATAGAGTATTATAAGTTTGTGCAAAAGTATGTAACATCCAGAAGTAAGCATCTCCGACTCCATAAAGTATATATATTCTTGATCAGCATCAACAGCCGAGTCGATATAGCCATGTCCGTCTGTCCGTTCTGTCCGTCCGTCCGTCTGTCCGTCTGTCTGTCTGTCCGTATGAACGCACAGATCTCAGAGATGGTAAGAGATAGAGGTTTGACATGTATGGGACATATGCTTCTTATGTCTGCAGGCAGATCAAGTTTATTTTCAATTTTGCCCACGCCCCCTCCCGCCCCCGCAATTTAGAAAAAACGTCATATCTCCCACAGTTTTGAAGATAGATAGCTTGTTCCTTTTGGACATATTTAGTTATTAGGATAACTTATTGATCCGCCAAAGAAATGAAGAAGATCGGATGAACGGTTTTTGAGTTATGATCAAAAGACAAATTTTCTTGGAACAGAGTATGTTATAGTCGGGCTTGACCGACTTTCTTTCTTGTTTTGTTTGAGGATTTGGTCACCTAAATATAAGGTCAATTTTTAATGCACTTCGGTCCCCCTCAGAATGTACAAAGCAGCACTATAGCATGTGGCACAGTTGAGGTCAAATATTGCTAAAAATCAGAAAAAAAGTCAACAAATCATAGATAAAATATAGCAAAAACACCTTTTCGCGTTCTTAGGCGATTTTCTAACATTACGCACGTTAAGGAAAAGTGACCTATTATTTTCTCATAAATAAACTGTTTGCAAATTGCTGCGCCTGATCGACAATGGCGGATAACGTTAAGAAGCCATGTCATTAGTGGAGGACGCGAGCTCGAGTCTCAGTAAGGTTAGGAAAAGTTCAATGTAAAAGGTTTTATAAGTTTTTCAGAAAGAAGAACTATAATTCGACACCAACACCTAAACAATGTATTTGTTTCCTTGGTCCATACTTCTTCTTTGTGGGGCAATAAATTTGTTCAATGTTTTAGTGTCATATTTGACCTTACATTTAAGAACAAAATTCTTTACTTTTAGGCAGCTTTTTGCCTTATATCACGGTCATAATGACCTAAAAAGTAAGATAAAGATTTCTTCATTGAAAAAAACCGATCAAATAAATCTTTTTTCGGCTGCTTTCAGATCTGTTTCGGATTGTTCGAACCGGTTTTTTATTAAGTGTAAATATTTTGTTACATATATTGGTCTCGACCAAAGCGCATCGGATTTTATTTATTGAATTGTATGTGTCCAGCGTTGTTATTCTATTCCGAATATTTCTGAACAGGACAGACATTGTGTATTTGAGCTATTGTGTTGTGTTCCCTGCAGTGTTGCCAACTATTGAAGCCCACTATTCTTGCAATACGTTCCACTAGTACAGGGTTGCCCATATTCGACGGACCCATGTTTTTTCTTTAAAAAATCAAAGAAAAAAATAAAAATTTGGCGGTTGGCAATCTTAATCATTTAATTTGTTCCAAGTAGATTTGTTTACATCAATTTTTGAATATGATATCTCTCAAATGGCCGCCTCTGGCGTTGATGGCGTATTGTGCCCTTTTTGCAGCATTTTCCATCGTTTTCGCCAACATTTCGGCCGGAATAGCGGCTATTTCTTCACGAATGTTGTCCTTGAGCTCTTCTACGGTCCTTGGCTTGTTAAGGTAAACCTTTGACTTCAAATATCCCCACAAGAAGAAGTCAGGCGGCGTGAAATCGGGCGAACGCGGTGGCCAGTCCAAATCACCACTTTTCGACATCAAACGGCCCGGAAACAATTTCTTCAGAAAATCGATTGTTATGCGACTTGTGTGCGGTGGAGCGCCGTCTTGTTGAAACCAGAACTGCCTCATACGCTTTCGACGAATAATTGGCATCACAAAATTGGTCATCATGTCGCGATAACGCTCCTGGTTGATGGTAACAGCATGGCCATTTTCATTTTGGAAGAAAAACGGCCCAATGACCGTTTTCGCACTAACGCCGCACCAAACTGTGACTTTTTCGTCATGAAGAGGCACTTCTTGAATCTCCTGAGGATTTTCAGTGGCGTAAATACGGCAATTTTGCTTATTTACGGTTTTCTTATTCACATTTTTTAATTTTTTAAAAGCACGTTGAGTTTTCACAATTGACTTGTTCTGTTGAATGTAAATTTCAACTATTTCAGAGCGCTCGCATGGCGTGTATTGTTCCATGGTAAAAATCTGCTTGGACTGACGCTTCAAACGCGGTATGTCATTAAGCGATCTGACATCTCTGTCAAAAGTTATGGCGTTGCCAGATGGGTCCGTCGAATATGGACAACCCTGTACATGTTTGCAGAGTTCAGTACATATAAGTACTTGCAGCCCAAACCATTAGCAATGCATTCGAGTGCTTACTTTTTGCTGGGCATGTCCTAGGGATCAATAAATCGCCATCTATTCGCCTTACATGTATGTAAGTTGTGTAGTGAATACCGAGAACTGTAGTCTGTGACGCTAAATCTGTAGACTTTATTCACTTTGTTACGAACGCTGCTCTACCAGAAGATCCCCAATCGTAGATACTTACTTCAGTACTTACTTATAAAGCGATTGCAAGTGAAAATCAAAGTTGCAAACCAATTTAATATCTTTAAAATCCTCAAAAGAGTGACCAAAACGTATGTCGTCTATGAGATCCTAGAGGAATGCTCTTCGAAATCGGAGAATGTCGGTTAGAAAAACCTATTAATCATATTACATATATGAGAAAACGCTACCCTGGCTAAAGCTCCATTTACACGACCTGATCGCTCAGCTGAGTTTTTGTCCGATCGGCTGTCAGCTCGTGTAAACAGGCGTCTGAGTAGCCACCTGACTTACTCAGCTGGGTAATCAGGCGAAATAGAACCGGTTCTAATTGACCTGACCACTCAGCTGAGTGGTTATAGGTTGCCTGAATAAAGTGTGCGAGCGTTGCCACTTCCTGGCTTTCGATATACATTTCTTATCGATTTTTGGATATCGGTTTGGTTTTATGTTCATGTCATATCAAAACTGACTCAAGTGAGCTACTCAGGCATGTGTAAACGCTGAACTGAGTTGCTCACCTGAGTTGCTCAGCTGACGAAAACTCAGCTGAGCGATCAGGTCGTGTAAGTGGAGCTTAAGATTGAATTAAGGTGAAGAAGTACTACAGAAAATTTAAAAAAGCAAAGAATGCAGATTCTTGACAAGTATATTAAGGGATCGGCCATAAATCGCATACGACTTGCAGGATTTCAAGTTGAATAATTTGAGTCAAGTCATCCGTAAAGGTTATATCCATCCGGCATCGCTATGGGTAAATGGTCGAACAAAATGTCGCATAAAAATTATCTTAGAGATACGATTCAAACTCCCAAATTAATATGTATCATTGGCTGAAAGAAAGAGAATCATGTCCTAAAACTCGTCAGATAACTGTGGTTTTCGGTTCGGTTTAGCATTTCTAAAAGAAAGCCGGTTCAATTCACCAGCTGAAATAAGCGGTTCGGTTTAGAACCGGCTTGCATCCTTGGTGAAAATACAGCTTTAGCGATAATAGCACTCAAGAAACAATTTGTGTATTTGTTAATGTTGCGTGGAGGGCAATCCCAAAATGGATCAACAACCGACTTTGCATCAAGTTGCATAAAGGGTCATTCAGGTACGTGCAGTGAAGAGGATCACTCGCAAGCATATTTAAGATTTATTGAACATTTTCTACAGGAAAGCTTCAAGTTTCACATTTTTGTGCCCTTATATTCTTAAGCTTCGGATCTCGGGCTCTAATCAAAACTCGCCAACGGCTTAGATTCGGTAGGTTTTTGTACAAAAGTTTTGGTTCGAGCCTCGAGAAACAATAAGACTTAGCAGTGATCTATTTTTATACTCTGTACCGAAGGTACATAGAGTATTATAAGTTTGTGCAAAAGTATGTAACATCCAGAAGTAAGCATCTCCGACCCCATAAAGTATATATATTCTTGATCAGCATCAACAGCCGAGTCGATATAGCCATGTCCGTCTGTCCGTCCGTCCGTCTGTCCGTCTGTCCGTCCGTCCGTCTGTCCGTCTGTCTGTCCGTATGAACGCACAGATCTCAGAGATGGTAAGAGATAGAGGTTTGACATGTATGGGACATATGCTTCTTATGTCTGCAGGCAGATCAAGTTTGTTTTGGCCACGCCCCCTCCCGCCCCCGCAATTTAGAAAAAACGTCATATCTCCCACAGTTTTGATGATAGATGGCTTGTTCCTTCTGGACATATTTAGTTATTAGGATAACTTATCGATCCGCCAAAGAAATGAAGAAGATCGGATGAACGGTTTTCGAGTTATGATCAAAAGACAAATTTTCTTGGTACAGAGTATGTTATAGTCGGGCTTGACCGACTTTCTTTCTTGTTCAAATAGCATTTGACCTAAAAACGGCACAAATCGTTTAGAAATTGGAACGAAAGCGACTTGTAGAGCAAATGTGAACATTCCAAGTATAATTTACTATTAAGTAAAACTCCTTTTCGTAGTCCAACGTAATGTTAAGTTCTTGCTTTTATGAATCATTGAATAAGCTTTGGAGTAGAGGATCTTAAAAAACTGATCCTTTCATGGTTGGGCATCTTAAAGGTATTTTTAATACGTTTTTCTGGATTTGTTTTATCAAATTTTCGTGTCGATTTAAGGACTCAGTCACTCAAATCCCGATCAGTTAACAGAAGAAGCCGCTAGGCAGTAGGTCAGATTTTTTAATATCTATAATTTTTGTTGAACCGAACAGAACATAATCCAAAAGAGGTTCGGTTCACAGTATAACGAAAGTCATCATATCGGGATCGAGCCGGCCTAAGTACTTTCAAAAATCTTTCGTTATGCAGAGCAGTTTCCTGGCCGACTTAACTTATATTACAAAAAAATATATTACATTTTGCTTTTGGAATTTGTGCTATCATGTGCAAACCCATTACATTAGTTTAAAGTTAGTCTTCACATTCGTTAGGCCTCGCAGTTTGACAAGCATTGCTAATTGCTAAACGCTTCAGTAGCATTTCCTGTACAGATTTGTGTTTCGCTATCACTTTCGCTCAATTTTATGCAATTTCCAGTGCATTTTCTTGATCAGCAAAAGGCAAAAACTTCAAATGCAACTGCAACTGCAACAACATTTATGTAAATTTTCCAACATTTTCATTATGTGGCCAACGCATGCACAACGCCCCACCTCTGCCTCAGAGCCGTCACTCATTTTGGCCAATTTCTGCATCTCTTTGGCAGCGTCGGTTGGCAGGCCGGTTTTTTAGTTAATATAAATCACCAGGTTAGTGAGCCGTGGACAAGGCAAAGAAGATGTAGAGGGAGGGAGAAAGAGAGCGAGCGAAGAGTAGGAGTAGTCTTCAGTCTGAACTTTCACTTGCCAACTATTTTGCAGTTTGTGTTGGGCCTGGCAGAGCGTCGAAAATTAAAGCCTCTTCTCTTGGTCAAATGTCTGAACTTAGATATTGAAGCGTTTTCACGTTTATTTACTTAAGCGGGTGGTGTTAACCATCTCGATCCTAGGCCTGCTGCTGTCATGTCAGGTTTTTTTTTTGGATCTGTGGGCTGCCTGCAGCTGTGCTTGATGGTAGCATTACCCTTCGAACCACCACTCTCTCAGTCCAGCTACTGATTGTTATTTATTTGCATGTGTTTTGTGCCACCCAAATCGTAGGATGTTATGAAAGTCTGGCCAAGGTGTGCTAAGGGGGCGTTGCGGACACATAACATGCACCGACCAGATGCCCAGTGGATGCAGCTCATAAATTGTGTAAAATAAGCCAGAGGTCCAAAATTACATGTAACATCACTATGACAGTGACTCCAAAACTGTGCGCACGCAATGCGGGGAAAAGCGAGAGGGAAGCGCCAGCATACCAGCAGAGCCGTTAAGAGCTGCTGCTTAAAACGGTGATAAAATCATCCTCCCCCCTAGAAAAAATCCCATTGTCAGTTGCATCTGTTGGCTGTTGTTGCTACAGAGAGGTGCTTCAACGTTTGTGAATGCCGTCCGCACATTGGGCCCCACTCGTGAGTTAATAATCCACAACGAAAATAGTAATAAGTTATTACATAACCATTCTCTGGAGTTAGTTAGTTAGGGAATTTGCATTAAAAGAATATAATTGTTATGAATGCCTTCATACTCAAGTTTCAACCAGCTAAACTCTTTCTTACTGCTAACACTCACATTATAAACCTACAGACCACTTTACCAATCAAAAGCAGTGGAACAAAACCACTTTTAAATTGGTTGAGCCGGAAGGTTCCATAAAATGTCAAGTTCTTAGCTCAAATAACTTTTGAATTAAGGCTCAGATCCACCGGTTCGAAACCGGTTCTAAGCCACTAAATTATTCAAAAGCCCATATTACCAACCCACAGATCAAAATTCTTACTGGTTATTCCATAAACCTAATCGTCAAGAAGTATGTGATCATTGTTTCTAGTCAGACTAACTTTTTAAATATTAATGGAAATCCTATATGTGAATTTGTTTAAACTTTTAGATATTAGACCTTGGAGGTTGGAGAAGAAGTTTGGATATATTTATAGCCGAAAATAGAAATACAAAATAGACAACAGTTGTTTATTCAAAAAGGTAATTTTCGCTATGAAGAATTCTAGTTGAGCGGTTTCCCAAGCTGCACAGCGACGCCAAAAATTGAAAACAAAAAAGATTTTTTCACTTAACTATTTTTTCGACCGATCCTTCCTATGACAGATATATGCTATAGTCATCTTTTCCGGCCGGTCGGAGACAAATGTGCAGCTTATTTGTACAAGAAAGTTGGCAAAGTTGGGTGAATATAGCTTTAAAAATTAGTGAATCGGCTAGGCCGAAGTTCTAACGTTGTTCTAACTAATTTGAAGGACATTTCCACTGAAAGCAAACAATTTTTTGTCACTTTGACTACTCTTCTGGCTCTACTTTTCTTTGTGGAGCGGATGGACCATTTGTGGCGCAGTCACGGTCAACATTTGCATGAAATAATCTTCAAACATTAAATTATATGGACCGTACTATCGATTCAAATAACGATTTCATGCATTTTTCTCAATTTTATGTGTTTTTTTTTTTTAAACTTTCCTATAGCTCTTAAAAAATCACCCTTTATTTACTACTGCCTTATATTATAGACTAACTTATTCGGAACTAGGGTCAATCGTTTCCTATGATAGAAAATAGGATTGCACTCCGAATCGTGAATTATTTGCTATTATTATGTTCGTGTTAGCAAACAGATCCCTATTTAAGATATATTAAAGAGTGCGTCGCTCTTTTGCGAGGAGCTTGACGCATTTTAAATTGAACCATGCTTTCCCAGTGGCGCTGGACTGAATGTGGTCGGTCGAAATAATGCATTACGTAAGAGCCACAATGTAATGCATTACCTATGATATTTTTTTTCAGCGCATTTGTAATGGCTCGAGAATTTCTGCACTACAATATGGTAAAAGAATACGCTTGTGTAATGGGGACACGAAAGAAACTTCGGCACGTCATTACTTTCTGCATTACAAAATTCAATAAACTCATGTACCGTCCGGAAAATTTGGCCATTTCTTAAGAAAGTAAGGCAGGTTGTATTGGGTTTTTGAATGCATACAGGCGAGAGGTAATGCATTAATAATGGACGTAATAATGAGCATTTGCGCCACTGGGTTGTGCCCATGAGCTTGTGCTGGTTGTACCAGTTTCTTGTACAAAAGAGAGCATTATCTTATTAACCAAGGCCTTAGGATGGTTGGACTCGCCGCGAGTTGTCTGAATATATGCCAAATTTGGCTAAGCTGAATCATTTTATGCCTTATATTATCTTCTTAGAGATTGCTCAATATGACTCAAGAAGTTTAACGTCTGGTCATTTATGACACCTATTTCTTATACTTCGGTCTTAATTGCCACCAGGGTCCTAATATTTTAGTATATTGAAGTGGCTCTTCTTCCCATTTATTTGTATTTACATATAAGAAGATCTTTGAAAGTGAATTCTGCATTATCAGTCTGGTGCACACAGTGCCGATGTTCATCGAATAAGTTATCGAATATTTTGAAACAAACGAAAATGAGAAATGTATTTCATATTTCAGAACACCTTTCACCTAATTCTGCAAGGTTATGACAGAATCCGATGATTATAGCAGATAGCTTTCATACGAACTATTGATCAGAAGATGGGTCTTAGTAAGAAAAATGATTTTGTTCTTAATATAAGCGCTTCTAAACTCGGACACTTAATGTTAAATTGTTTTAAAGGTATTTGCAGAATTTGGTCAAAGTCGGATGCCTTTATCCTATTGGTCGAACGGTCGGAAAATGGATCTAAGTTAAGAATAACTTTTTTTTTTAATGTTTTCCCAAAGATTTTGCAATTTTGGTTCGAAATTACTGAGCAGCAAAACGAGCAGTTGCTAGGATTTTAAAACTTCGGCACAGACGAAGCTAGCTAAACCTTCTTGTTTCTATGCTTTTTTAGCCAGTCTTAAATTATTTCTATGTTATCTTAATTCTTTCGGTATTTAGAATTTTGTTAGGTTTTTTTTTGGAAATTCTAGAATATTTTTTGGTAATTTCTTAAAGGTTTTAAAAATTGCTTTAGAAGTTGGAAGTTTTTAAACTAAAGCTTTGCCTCATTTCGGTCCACTGTGCTTAGTGTTTGTTTCACGTGGCTGATTTCATAGCGCCGATAGCCCTCAACAACAACAATTTTCGCTGGAAAACAACAAACAAACATCGAAAATAAAAACCAAGTCAAATAAACAAACCGGCAGCAGCGCCAGCTTCAAGTGGCTAATTTAAACTGTGTGCCACAGAGATGCAAAATTAAATGCGAGAAAGGTGGAACTCGTTCCAATGAGAACACCACTCTACCCCACTAATGAAAATGATTTGTGGTTGCAAATGCCAAATTGACTGTGCAAAAGCATATCAATTGAACCAGAAACAGAAACAGCAGCAGCAGCAGCAGAGAGAACCTTGGCTCCTCTAATCAAACGCAGCGCCATAATTGCAGGAGTCAATTTCAGGATTGTTCTAATAGTGCGTGAAATGTGCATGAAGTCGAATGGAGTCCCACTACTGAAACAGCATGCCCGGCTGACCTTTGGGAGGAGGGTCATCACGTTATTGAGCGAACATTTTCATTTCCTTAAAATAATGGAAAATGGATAAAAAATAGATGCATTTGCATAAGCAAATAAACGGCCAATGAAAAGTGAATGAATGAATGGACAATGTAAAAACTTGAATGTTTGACTGTTTGTTACTTAGTAAAACTAAACCAGCTTGTTCAATATTTATTTCCATATTTTAAATTGCAATAACATAAAAACTTTTCCTAGTTTCTCTCCCACAAGTCAGGAAAGGTATATCCTTGTGGCAATGGCAAATGTACTGGTTTCTAGTTCCACTGACGGATGAGGATTGCGGTCATATTAACGGAAACAAAGTAAATCAAACTTTGCCTTTATCATGTCAAACAGCTTGCTTTCTTTTTATGGTACCAAAGAAATCGAATTTTGCACTTACCTGGACCATACACAGTTTATGGGCGTAAACATTGTTCACTTCTTTCACAGTTCTTTACACTTTTTCCACAGTTCTAAATCCCTCTTCTACGGAGCTAAGCCTAAACCATGATACAAAGGTAGGGCGCACAAGTTTTTTAAGTATGTACTGAGCTTTTGCCAAGAGAGCGCGAGAAGAAACTCACGCTTCAAGAGAACCAAGATACAACAATAAAGGTAGGGCTAGGCCTAGGTCTGCAGCCACATGTATGCAAACTTTGAACTTAATTGTGTTCAACTGTGGGGAGAAAATTTCCCAAAGGTATTAAGCGTAACTGGTCAACTTAATTTTTTTTGCATATTTTGTATGTGAAATTCCGAGGTTGGTCCACTGTAAACTGATTTTCTTAAAAACTGTGGGGCGATTTTCATAATTTGTATTTTAAAACACTCTTGAATGTGTCTTTTTTACATCAGTATACCGTGCATAGCTGCACGACCTCTGAGAGTGGAGATATTTAGTTAGGAGATATTTTGTGGATGTGCGATTCTTTAACTAGTTATTTCTAATACCTGGAGTACTCAAATCCACCCAAACTGAAATTAAAACAATAGTTTTGGTTTTCTTAACATTTTGCAATTTAATTTAGCTCAAAAAGTTGAGAAGTTAAGGCTGATTTCCAGAACGCACGAAAATAAATTTTTATGTCGAACTTCATATCAAAAACGAGAGCGTAAGTTAAAGTCGGCCCTGCCCGACTTCGAAATACCCGTTACTCAGCTCAGCTCGGATAAGTATGCAACATTTTTTTAACTCGGCCATTTATTATCCGATCCTTTTGAAAATTTGCGAGATTGTAGATATTGGCCACAAAGACTACACTGCAAAATCTGATCTCGATATCTTAAAAATTGTGGGAGTTATTCAATATTTTTTATTGCGGGGGCGGGAGGGGGCGTGGCCAAAATTTGAAACAAACTTGATCTGCCTACAGACAATACTAGCTTACGTATAAAATTTGGTTGCTCTAGCTCTTCTAGTCTCTAAGATCTAGGTGTTCATACAGACGGACGGACGGACGGACGGACGGACGGACGGACGGACGGACGGACAGACGGACATGGCTATATCGAGTCGGCTGTTGATGCTGATGAAGAATATATATACTTTATTATATCGGAGATGCTTCCTTCTGCCTGTTACATACATTTGCACGACTTTAGTATACCCTTTTTACTCTACGAGTAACGGGTATAAAAATAGAGGAAAGCTAACTTCGGCTCGACCGAAGCTTGTATACCCTTGCAGCACGTTTTCCAACTAATTTGAAGGACATGTCCACTGATAACAAACAAGTTTTTCCCAATAAGACTACTTTTCTGACTCTACTTTTGTATTACAGCTATACTATATAGATGTCCGATTTCAACCAAATTTGGCAGAATTATGGAGAAGCATTAAAAACTAGTCAATGCGGAGTTTGGAGATGTTTGCATTAAAAAGAAAAAAGTTTTTCTTACTAGAGCTAGTTTTTCGAACGATCGTTCCTATGGCAGCTATATGTTATAGTCATCCGATCCGGCCGGTTCCGACAAATGTGCAGCGTATTTGGACCAGAAGACTTCGTGCAAAGTTTGGTGGCGATAGCTTTAAAACTGACGGAGGAGTTAGCATAGAAACAGACGGTCAGACGGACAGACGGACATGGCTATATCGACTCAGCTCTACCTTCTATGCTCTACAAACATCTGCACAATTTTAATATACCCTCTGCAAGGGTATAAAAACACCTTTGAACAGCTGATGAGCAATTTATTTAGTCTCATTTATTTTCTTGATTTCCAGAAGAGAACATAAATATGCGTGGCGTTGCCACATCGATAGATTGTGTGTACTGTAAGCGCAGCCGATTTGGTGCAAATAAATTGAAAATAAATAGCTTGCAGCACTTTTTTCGGACAACATAGAACAAATTGGAAGCAAAATAGAGTCTCAACAAGAAAGAACAAGAAGTAATAAATGAATTAGCAAATAACATCGACCCGTTTATTCACTTTTATTGTAATAACCTTTTTAGTTTGAGTATCTGCCAAAAATCAGTTGCAGTTGCACAGTTCACGAGGTCGCCCATATTTGTGGTGGTATCTCACCCACCCAACATTTGGAAGATCATTTTAATAAAAATCAGCTTTTTGAGTCTTTTTCGAGCTCTTTTGATGATTAAAAGGGGATAAGTATGATGGGCGATTAAAAGAAGACTCGAAAAAGTGTCGTTCTTATGCTCTAAGTGTGATTTATTGAAATACTCCTGAAAAAGACTCCAAAATTACTCCAAAATGAGTCAAAACTGTTCAAAAGACCGGGTTAAAATCGGCTCCTCAAGATGAGTCGCGGCTAGGGTACCATTTTCTCCCGACGAAAGTATAATATCTGATCAGAAAAAGAGCGCATTTATGACTATTTTAATCAGATCGAAGACTCGAAAAAGACTCGAATGTGATCAAAAGTTTGATAAAACGTTTGCTGGGCATGCGACTTGGAATGCTGTGAGGTGATTTTATAATTGCTTGAACTTGAATTTAATAATCGCATTTTGAATACAAGCGGCCGGCAAATCAGTATGACCCTACTATTGGCAGCTATTTCAGGTGTTTTTTAGAGATTTGTGACCCTACTAGAGCTTTCATTCCACATGACATAAATAATTTGCAATTTCGTGACATAAACGCCGAGACTACGATTGTAAATCGCCTCAATGAAGTGTATCGTAGTCGCAACGAGCTACGTGCAATGCCGCCTCCATCTTCGTCCATGCCATGTAGCCTCCACTTCAGCGCAACAAAATTTTGCCGGCTTTGGAAAGAAGTGTTTTTATGAAAATTTTGGCTTTATTCCATAGTGTTCGTGTTGACTTAACAAGGTAAATATAACAAGGTAAAGGCACTTATTTGTATTGCCTTATCGATCTTGGATCTAACAATAAAGAACTTAATTGGGCATTCAATGCAACTTAGGTAACAAGTAATTCTCGTTTGTAATTGTAAGTATCGTCATATTATATTAATAAAAGAAAATGTTAAATTTATACTCTTATGAATCTCAACTTGAATTAATAGATTGACGTTTTTAAGCCTTTCTTCATTTCTGGCCTGTCGACCTATGTTATTAGTTTGAATTTAGTTACTAAATTTATCGTATACGTTGTCAAATTTGACCAAGCCGCCTTTGGTCAATTCTAGTAGGGATGCCGGAAATAATATCGAAATATCGAATATCGATATTTTTGTCCAAAAAAACGATATATCATTATCGAATATTTTTATGAGGCGATATATCGCATATCGAATATTTTATGGCGATTTTTTTCGGCGATATTTTGTTCCAGCGTTCGGTCACACTGCTGCTTTCAACTGTTTCTTGTGGTTTTTTGGCGAGCAAAAAAATGTTTAAAACCTACTTTATAAGAGTAGATGCACAAAAATCAAAGTGCAAATTGTGTAATAAAACTATAAATACCAGTGGCAACTCGACAAATATAAAGGCACATTTAAAAGCAAAACATAAAGATAAAAATATGTTTACTTTTTAAGTTAAGCGTCTTCCCTCAATCCCATCAGAATGTATCATGAATAAGATTCCAAAACTTCTTTTGTTGTAAATGAAATAAAATACATATCTTTTGTTAAACTTATAAAAATACAATTAATCTATTTTGTAAAGATGTAGTTCCTATTATGCGTCAAATGACATCTTAATTACCTCAATAGACCAGCTTATAGTAAAGACACAGCCATTTAGACTCATTTTGTGAAAATATCGAAAATATCGATATTATCGATATTTTTTACCCTAAAATATTTATATCAAAATTATACTTTTTCAATATCGTCAAAAATATCGATATAGATATTTTTGAAATATCCGGCATCCCTAAATTCTAGCTTTCATCAGGCATACACATCACGAAAAATCTCTTCATTTTGGGCCAAGCAGGTAAGTTGAAGATGCAGTTCTTAGCCAGAAGTTGGCCAAGCCGCCTTTGAAAGAGAGGGATAAAGAGAATGAAAATGTGAATAACTGAAGCTTAGCTAGAAGTTGGCCAAGTCGCCTTTGGCCAATTCTAGCTTTCATCAGGCATACACATCACGAAAAACTTAATCCTGGTACATGCACCAACAAAATATAAGTAGGTATATATGCATTGGTTTGTATTTCTTTGCCTCTGGTGTGAATTCTTTTGAAAAAAGACGATGTTTAAAAAAACTTTTTATAGCAATGTGACATTTATAAAAAATGTCTTCCAAAGAATTGTTTGATAGGTTCCTTATTGTAAGTTGTGTTTTTGGGTTTGACGCGAATGTTGTTTTCAAAACGCCATGGACTGTTGTAATATATTTTAGGGTCATTTTTTCAAGTGGTCGGCTATGAGTCGGTAAAAACTCGTGTGCTTCGTTGCACATTTCATCGTAGTTTTCTTCTTTAAAATTAAAAATTTAAGCTATATTAATAATAGTAAATATTTATTTTTTTTAATCTTACTTTTTATTATTGATTTTTCCAACCTTTCCAGGGCCTTTAAGGCTGGAAAAATAAAATGTTTCAGAACCCTGTCTTTATAATGGGTGTAACAATGTACAACTGGAATGAAGTCGTCAACACTTCTTAGGTTTATTGCTAATTGGTCTGTAATGCGACAAACGATTTGGTGACCTTTTCCCGATTCGATAATTGATTTGTCGATTCTTTCTAGTAAAGCTGTCATGTTTGTTGCATTTCTTGGAAAAATGGCGGCATAAGTTAGGGGTGCCTCATTTTCCGCTAGTTCGCTTATTGAAACGACAAGAATCTGGAAATTCCCAATGAAATACAAATTAAAATTAATAAAATTGGGTATACACTAGGGCTCGACATTTCAGACGTGTATTTAGTTACACGTGTACACGTGACACGTGTATAAGAACGTGGTTCGTGTTTCAGTTCGAACGAAAACGTACACGTGAATTACTGTTCGTGTATTCGTGTCCGAGTATAGGTTCGAACGTACGTGTACTACCCGAAACACGTGATTGACGTGTTTAAAGCTAGAGACACACTAGGCTGAAGCCGAAGCGTCTTCGGCATCTGATCCAAACGCATCAGATGCCATTTAAATTGCATAGAAAATTTGCTTTTAGAAACCACTAGCAACACGCCATCCGAGGAGCGCTTGCCTTCGCCATCTGATCCGGTTGATTTGGGTCAGCGTGCTGCGTGGTACAGCTTATTCACTACACTTAACCCCGTAAATGATCTCAGAGCACGTTCGCTTGCAATCAAGGCATTTGTGTTGTAACGGTGTGATGGCTGGCTTTGCTCTTCCTGCGGTAAACGGTGAACGGCGCATCGCTCGTCCTGCGACGCCCCAGAAGCTCGCAACCTTCATTATAGAATTAAACGACGAATTTAACGAGAGCGTAAGTTAAAGTCGGCCCTGCCCGACTTCGAAATACCCGTTACTCAGTTCAATTATTGTTTAATAACTTCATGCGGCTCGGATAAGTATGCATCATTTTTTTAACTCGGAAATTTATTATCCGATCCGCCACATAGACTACACTGCAAAATCTGAGCTCGATATCTTAAAAATAGTGGGAGCTATTCTTCTTATTGCGGGGGCGGGAGGGGTCGTGGCCAAAATTTGAAACAAACTTCATCTGCCTACAGACAATACTAGCTTACATCTAAAATATGGTTGCTCTAGCTCTTCTAGTCTCTGAGATCTAGGTGTTGATACAGACGGACGGACGGACGGACGCACGGACTTTATATACTTTATGATTTTGGAGATGCTTCCTTCTGCCTGTTACATACATTTGCACGACTTTAGTATACCCTTTTTACTCTAAGAGTAACGGGTACAATTAGGATTGCATTAAGCCGCACGAAGCGCACCATAATTTAGGTTATGATTAAATAAAGATTTAAACTGAGCGCCCACATTCAAACCATAGGCCGACGCGCGCGCTATCCAACACCCATCGATAACTAACAGCTGGAACCAAGCCGCCATGATTGTTATCGATAACCAACAGCTGAGCACCGACAGCGCAGTCGCGGCCTATAAAAGACGAGCCCAATCGCATTAGCACTTCACTTAATGCGCGGCATCGGTCGAGTCAGCATCTTGGAGTAGCAGATCAACCAGTAAATACCAACTACCAGTTCATCTCTGGGACTCCCGCAGTGCGGTTCTCGAATCGGCTACGATGCGCTGCTCACTAAGGGACCAAGCATGATGCAATAATATAAGATGATCTCGGCGGCTGCCGACGCGTTCGTTTTTCAGTCCGCCACTGCTGCTCGATTGGAGATACTGGAGAGCGAATGGGAATCACTTGACGCCCTTGTTACTATGCTGAAACCCCTTCAAGTACACAGATAAAAAATAGATCCAAAAAAGTATCCATTTGGGAGGGATATGTCTTAAATATCCTCTTAATTATCCAACGGAGCTGAAACATCATTTTTCATATTTTTTGGATGATTTTTAGCTCCGTTGGATGATTATAAGGATATTTCAGACATATCCCTCCCAAATGGATACCGGAAATCATCCTTTTTTCTCTATTTACTCACAACGGTACTGTGTGGCGAGACCTGCCTACCTGAGGAGTGGGAGGAGGGGAAGAGAGGTCCTTACCTCGTCCGTTCCTCTCCTTGTGTTCATGAAGTTCGTGGCGAAGGGGGGCAGATCACAGTGCACACAAACGAAATTGGCCTAGAGGTTTCGAACAGCACGAGAAAGCAGTGAGGATCTTCTCGCGACACAATGATTCTGGCAAAATACTTTTATAGTTATAACGAAAAAGAAACATTCACGTGTTACACGTGATTCACGTGTGTTAAATACACGTGTAGTTCATAAACACGTACACAGAAAAAAAAATGGCGAGATAAAATCAAGCTCAAAAAGATTGATTTGATCTCGACCTTCGGATTGAAATTTCAAGCTCGAGTCGTACTAGATCGAGCTTGATACAAGCTCGAAAGGCTTGAAACAATCCTGAAAAGCTTGTATCAATCCGAAAAAGCTAATGTCAGTCTCGAATCCGTACTTGAAACTCAAATAATCCTGACTCGAGATTGAAGTAAGAACGGATGTCCCATGTCCATATCAAATAATCCTTACTCGAGATTGAAGTTAGTACGGATGTCCTATGTCTAATCGAAAGGGAAAGGGAAAACAAACCGCGAGTGAGTACAAAATTGGTCTCTCGGCCACTCTCTTTAGATTATGCTCTCCTGCTTTTGCTACTCGGGTGACAGTGAAATGTCAGAAATATTGGTGAAAACCACATTCGGGCTTTTACGTGCGGGCCCAGGCCTAAATCCATGCACAAAATGGCCCGGCAGGCGCAATAAGGCACAATCACAAATATATGCTAGTGGTAGATTGCACAAAACAGCTTGTTAAATTTAAGAACTCCGAACTCACTAAAACATTAAAGCAAGATATTAAGACATTGACAGTCCAACATGAAATTAAAACATCTTTTACAAAATAAAAATGAGATTCATCACTAGACATCGGATTTTGCATATTTTCAACCTGATTTTAATCCTAACAGACAGGGCATATGTGTTTTTAAAAAAATTTTGTCAATTGGTTCACAGCATTTTAGGTTTTGCTGATTTATGAAATAATAATTTAAGCCATTTTGAAATTAAATGCAATTTTTTTGGCATACATTCGAGTAAATAGCTATCACAACATATAAGTTGTGCAGTTAAGTTTGGCCTACAAGCGGCCAAATTAATCTGCACAACGTTATGTTGGATGTTCTACTGGTATGTAATGCCAAAAAAATTGCATTAATTTCAAAATGGCTAAATTATTATTTCATAGATCACAAAACCTAAAATGCTGTGAACCAATTGACAAAATTTTTTTAAAAACACATATGCCCTGTCTGTAGATTAAAATCGGGTTGAAAATATGCAATATCCAGTAGTGATGAATCTCATTTTTATTTTGTAAAAGACTTTTAATTTCATGTTGGATTGTCAATGTCTTAATGTGCTGCGGTATATAAACTGATTACAAACTTAAGTAAGGTCCATCGTGGATTATCGATTACAAAACAAGTTCCTCTGGATAGACTAAAATACCGCCAAATTTTTTAAGTTTCAAGAACATAACTACTACTACTTTAATATTAATAAATTACATTTTAAATAATAGGGTATCTAATCCTTGTTTTTAATTAAAATTTTTTAGCTTTAATTATTATAAATAAAAATAATAATAATTTAAAATTTCACTTAATAAATTATATTTTATTTAATTAAAAATTAATCTAACTTTTACTAAAAAAATTTATTTGCATTATTAGTATAACCGCGACTGCTGGCACCAATTTAGCCAATACTCTTTAATATTGCTATTTCTAAATTTCTTTAATGAATAATATTAATTACTGAGACTATAATTATTATATTTATTTTTAAAATAAACATAATTTCACACAAAAATTTACATATAAATCAAATTAATAATAAATTTTTAAGCCAAAATAAAACTTTAAAAATTAAAAAATGAGGATTTTTAAAAATTAAAAAATTAAAAAATTTAGGTTAAATAATATTTTTTTATCTTTTAAATAAATAAATTAAAAAAATTATTTAATAATTATAATTAATCAAATTCCTCCCTAACCCTCAAAAATAAATTTAAAATTATTAATAATTTTTATTTAAAATATACCCCTATATAAAATTAAATAAAAAAAATTAAAAATTCAATACATTTTATCCATAAAATTATTTATATGCATATATAATTATTGCTTATAAATAAAAAAATTGATTTTTTAAAAATTAAATTAACTAAATTTCTTGTTATTTTTAAATAATAAATCTTATTGTTAGAAAAAATCATTATTTTATTAGTTATATCCCCTATAAATATAATTAATTAAATTAATTTTTTCAATTCTATTATTTAATTTTTACAAAAATATTTAAAAATAAATACAAATAAATAACAATTAAATAATTATTTTTAATTTTATATAAATATTAAATAATAAAATAATTTACATAATTATTTTAAATAATTAATAATTTAATATTAATAATTTTGAATTTTTTAAAATAATTTTTTTAATTTATAAAATTTTAAAAATTTAAAATGTCTATTAAATATTCTTAAAATTTAATCTAAATTTTTTAATTTTTAAAAATCCTCATTTTTTTTTTTTTTT
Organism: Lordiphosa fenestrarum; assembly: GCA_035044985.1. NCBI lineage: Eukaryota > Metazoa > Arthropoda > Insecta > Diptera > Drosophilidae > Lordiphosa > Lordiphosa fenestrarum. The sequence goes on along the minus strand of JAWNNO010000837.1, from coordinate 193 downwards.
TAAATTAAAAAATTAATGGAATGAAAATTGAATAATAAAAAAAATATTTAAAAAAAGTGTATACTAAGTACAAGATTAATAGATAATCTATATATATATAAATATTTAATATATTACTATATGGTTAACAATTCCTATAAAAAATTTCGCAATTCAAAAATATGGACATAATATGTAAACATTTTATATATAT
>JAWNNO010000836.1:0-20981 GCA_035044985.1 Lordiphosa fenestrarum | reverse complement strand
ATTGTATTTTTAAATCAGATTATGATTATCCCTCGTAAAGAGCTTCGCTCGTACCGGGTGTTCCACGACTCCCACTTCTTTTTTTCTTTGTTGAAGAGGTAGAGTTTCTGGCGGCACCCAGTTCAAATAGAATGTGGTACCCATGATTTGTCCAAATTGGCCATTTTTTTTTTCCAAAGACCCTTTCATAAGCCGTTTGAACAGTATGGTTAATAGTCATTCTCTGTGGCTTTGGGGTGCATCTTGCGCAGCAATAGCAGACATTATGATTAATTTTAAATCAATTAGAAAAGGATTTTAAATATAGCCTACTAACACAATATCAAGGTCGTTTGTTTGCTCGAAACATATAAAAAGTTAATCTTCTTTTTATGCCCTTGCAAAGGGTATTATAATTTTGCCCAGAAGTTTGCAACGCATAGAAATATTCATTTCCCACCCCATAAACTATATATATTCTTGATCAAGGTGACGAGCTGAGTCGATTGAGCTTTGTCCGTCCGTCTGTCTATCTGTCTGTTTCTACGCGAACTAGTCTCTCAGTTTTAAAGCTATCGAGCTGAAATTTTGCACAGAGTCTTCTTTTTGCTGCACACTACTAATATGTCGGAAACCGACCGGATCGGACTACTATATCTCATAGCTCCCATAGGAACAATCGGTCGGAAAACTAGTTTTAGTATGAAAAACTTTTTTCTTTTAAATGGAAACGACTCCAAACTTTGTAATCGTAGGTTTTATATGTTTTTTTATAATTCTACCAAGTTTTATCTAAATCGGACAACTATATGGTATAGCTGCCATACAAAATATAGGTCTAAAAAACAGTCTTAGTTAGAAAAACTTTTTGTTTTTAATGGTAGCATCCTGTAATTTTGTATTTGTTTGTTTCTCGGGCTTTTACACAATTTTACAAGTTTTTGTCCAAATCGGATTACTATATCATATAGCTCCCATACGAACGATCGGTCGGAAAGCGGGAAAAAGTATTTTTTGAATATATAATATTTAAGCGAGCACTTGCAAGCAGGGTTCGTAAATTAACACACATTATTTTTAACACGAGAAAAATTAACACAAAGAAAAAATACAGTGTGTAAAAAATTTTTTATTTTCACACGTGTAAATAACATTTTTTTTCACAAGAAAAACAAGAAAGAAAGTCGGTCAAGCCCGACTATAACATACTCTGTACCAAGAAATTTTGTCTTTTGATCATAACTCGAAAACCGTTCATCCGATCTTCTTCAATCCTTTGGCGGATCGATAAGTTATTCTAATAACTAAATATGTCCAGAAGGAACAAGCCATCTATCTTCAAAACTGTGGGAGATATGACGTTTTTTCTAAATTGCGGGGGCGGGAGGGGGCGTGGCCAAAATTGAAAATAAACTTGATCTGCCTGCAGACATAAGAAGCATATGTCCCATACACGTCAAACCTCTATCTCTTACCATCTCTGAGATCTGTGCGTTCATTCGGACAGACGGACAGACGGACATAGCTATATCGACTCGGCTGTTGATGCTGATCAAGAATATATATACTTTATGGGGTCGGAGATGCTTCCTTCTGGATGTTACATACTTTTGCACAAACTTATAATACTCTATGTACCTACGGTACAGAGTATAAAAATATTTTTTTCATGAAACTAACACGAACATTTTTCTCACGCATGATTCTATCACGCGTGTGAGAAATTTTAGCAGCCTTCTGTAAAAAAAAATGCGAGCAAATTTTTTTCACAAAATTTCTCACACGCGTGTAAATAATTTTCAGAGTATTTTTTTCACTGCATTGGTGTTGGTGTGTATATGAGAGTCGGCTGTGTGTCGTATTCTAGTGCGCGGCTGCGGCTCGGCCAGGCACACTGAGCTGACAAACGGGGGTGGAAAATTTTCAGACGCGAGTGCCTGTGCCTGAGGGCCATAAAAATTGCGATCGGCTGCGTTCTGACCAGGTGCTTGCAAAAGCCACGATATTGGATCGACGCTTTAAAAAGTTGTACTCTACGACAAAACTTGCTGTTGCAAATGCAATGCGCGCCATAATTTCCGAAACGGGGAACGATAAACCCCAACACAAGCAATACCAACCAAGTCAGTCAAAGGTATGTAAACAGGTGATTTTAATTCAAACTTTTTTTCAGAATTTAACGTATGCTGGTGAGGTATCAGTATGGGAGGGCACTAAAGATGTCGCACTACCCCACAGTTCACCGAATAAACCATCCTCTAAAGAGATGAGCGAGTACTTCGAGAAAGCCAACTTGGCCCACGACATGAAACCAATTACTTATTGGCAAGCTCATATTGATGATTGGCCCAAGCTTTCAGAAATTACATTTCGATACTGAATTGCGCCTGAAAGTTCAGTACCAGCTGAACGGATGGCATCCGCAATCAAACTAGTGGTTCCGACACTCGCGGCAGAATGACTGGGGAACACATTAAGCAGCGGGTTTTCTTAAAATCATTGTCAAACCACTATTGGTAAAGAGCAACCAACAATCTATATGAAGAATCTATATGCCACTTGATATTTTTAGTGAGCTAAGTGAGTGAGTGAGCATAGTGAGTAACAATGTGTTAGTCTTTAAGGTTTAATGAAAATAAAATACTTTACTACCAAGTTACTTTAAAAATAAACTCTTTATTTCAGAAAACTAAGTCATTCATTTAAACAGCTATGCAATTGGCAACATCAGATAGAACGGCCACTTGCACTGTTTATTAGTAGTCTTATGGTGTAGACGTTCTTGAACGGTTCTTAAATTTTTTTTTGTAAGCTTTAGAAAACAACGATATTATCGATCAATCGATATTTTTAGACACGATATATCAATTATCGATATTGAAATTTTTGATTTTTGATATTATCGATATTGATATTTTGAGATAAATCGCCAACCCTACTGGCAAGTCCAGTGAGTTCAAAAACTCTGTTACATAGTTTACAGCTTCGTTGCCAAGTCGCCTGGCAACGACTGCTGTATCTTGAAGTTTATTTCGTCGTCGGCAACATGTTCTGCTGTGTTCCTGTTGCGCAGCATTGTTGTTTAGACACTTTCAAACCACAAGCAGCTTAAAATGTCCATCCAGCTGATTACTGGTGTGGCCGCTTATATATGGCCACAACAAAAATGTATGTGGATGCTAACTAAATAAATGGCATTTGGCGTCAAATATTTGTTGCGCATCTGTGAACAGGTCTTTACGATCACTTTTCTATGTTCCATTTTTTGCCTTACTTCAAAGGTTTTCATAAGACTTTGCATCACGGTCCCACGGTCCCAACAACACTTTATATCACTTTGGCAAGTAAGTGCGATCGGCACCCACGGGCTATGGCTGGCGAACACTGATCTGGGTGGGTTTTGTGGAAATATTTTTTCATGTACACTCAGAGAAAAATCGCATGGTAAAACCTAAAACAATCATACATATTTGACTTTACTATGCCCCTTTGTATAACTAACAACATTTTGAAATGGCGAATTTCAGTCCCCCCTTTTATAGTCCCAATGCCGGAAACTCCAACTTGCGATTAACAAGCTGCCGTATTTTGGCAAAATGACAACAATATATTGTGCCATACATTTAGTCAATTCAATTGAAGTAGTATTTTAGCCTTCTAGCGTGAGTGTACGCTAGGGCAAAACTACTGTGCATGTTAATGCCCTATCTGCTGCGCTTTGGTGTATAATAAGTTGTTATACTCTGTACCGGAGGTACATAGAGTATAATAAGTTTGTGCAAAAGTATGTAACAGCCAAATGGAAGCATCTCCGACCCCATGGAGTATATATATCATTGATCAGCATCAACAGCCGAGTCGATACAGCCATGTCAGTCAGGCTGTATCAACACCTAGATTTCAGAGACTAGAAGAGCTAGAGCAACCAAATTTTAGTTGTAGACTAGTATTGTCTGCACGCAGATCAAGACAATAAAAATATATCCCACGATTTTTAAGATATCGAGCTCATATTTTGCAGCGTAGTAAATGTGCCCAATATCTACAATATCACAAATTTTCATGTACATCGTATAATAAATGGCAGAATTCTACAGGATATAAAGAACGATGTATACTTATCTGAGCCGCATGTCCTGCTTGCTTACATAATGTTGAAATATTCAAATTAATGTTAATGCTCTGTTAATAAACATAAAGAGAGGTTATTAAACAGCAAGTCCCCAGAGTTTCGGGTATATCAAAGTCGGGCAGGTCATTTTGCGACTTCGAGGAGGATTTAAAACATAAGTCAATTTAAAAAAGAAAAAATATTAGTCTCGTTCATTTATGCACGTGGGAGGTGTGGCTACAGTCTAAATTCTAATTACCGGGACCTTTTGAAACTTTTATATCCGTTCTGGAAGTGTTCGTCAAACTCGCCCATCAATATTGTGGCTAGAAATTGTCGGTAGAAACTCAACGTGTCATCCTAAGCTCATAAGCAAATCGTTCTTCTAAGTAAATTGCGAAAGGGAAAGCTGAAACAACATCCAAAACATCCTGTTTTTCTCTTGCATAATTATTTTTATTCGGGCTCCGGATATTGAGAACATCGTAGTGTGAGAGAAAATTAATTAATAGCTTGATTACTTAGGGTAAATTATGTATGGGAAGGACGAGGAATATACGTAAGCCAGCACATTGCCTCTCTGCCCTAATGTTGTGCAATCATTCCTGCCTGTCGACTGTCACTTGCTGACACATCATTTATAATCAATTGCCGACGATGACAGAGTCCAGCTGCCTAATAACCATTAAATTGATATTCACCAACATTTTAGGTAAATGTCTCTTCGATTAGCCAACAAAATTAATCATAGCTTATCAGATTAAGCGACGAACACTGCTCGCATTGTTTGTTGGCAAGCCTGAAGAGGAAAAAGCCGACTGAATTGGTCATTTGATGCTACATTTACACTGCAGTTTAACAGGCAGGGTCTTGTAAACTTGGGCAAGTGTACGGAACTTGATCAGCATTAACAGCCGAGTCGAAACAGTCCTGTCCGTCTCTTCACATAAGCCCACACGTCCCTGAGATATTGAGAGAATGTGGAATTTCACTGTTAATCTTCTCCTGAATAATAAGAGAAGCAATCTGAGGCAGCATACAAATTTTGCTCATTATTAAAGAAGGATTTTCCGGAAGGTGAAATCAGGCCTTAATCACACGAAATGGCGCACAAGAAAGGGCTGAAAGTTGAATTGGATTCAATATACTAGGAACATGCACGCCTGCCTACTTGTCACAAAGAAGGCTCGCCCACTAAGTAAAATGCTGGACATAGTATAATTTCGGGAAAACTAAGCAGCAGCCATAACTTACACCAATCTGCAATCACGCAACGCAACTCCACCCAAAAGATTAGTCTCCGTATTGCTTTAGAATTCTCATTAATATTTAACAATATTAAGTATGCGCTTTTCTTCAAATGTCAAATAAATAAGAACACAGCTATTCGTCAACGACTTACCCCTACAATTTAACTGCAATGACATTCCAAGTTTCATAAAACATATATGGATGAGGATTTGTAACGTGAAATTTGATGCACTTGAAGCCAAAATGATCAAATTGGCCCTTCGCACCCAGCAGTTTTTCAATGTTATTTATTCGCGCTTCTCTTCTTTTTTGAATTACAGAAAAAAAAAGATTTCATTCACCGCATTCGCTGAACAAATTTATGTATACGTTTTGTGCGTAGGGAATCACTTGTGGAATAGGAACTACGATATATGCTCGAAATATTGCCTATTTTAGGTCAAAACGTCAAAGCGAAGGGACGCTTTTTTCATCGCGTCAGAGCCGTTTCAGGTACTGGGTGTCCGGTTAATCATATTGTGGGTTTTCACCACAATCCATATCTGCACGAACTTTGACCAACGGCCTAAAGTGGACTGAGTCATAGCTCTCTAGTTTACGAATTCAAGCTTGACGAATGTCCGGACTCCGGATCTCACTGTAGCGCGTTCCTGCATTCTTGTGTTTGTGCCAGCACATTTTTGTAACATTTTCGGCTATTTCGAGAACGGTAACACTAATGCCCGGTCCTCACTACAGCACATTCTTGCATTCCTGCATTCTTGTGTCGGATGTAACTTTCACGCCATACAAAAATCATAGCGGCTAGTGGTAGCAAAAAAGTTGCACCCAATTTGGATGTGATTGCATCTGTGATTTTTCAAGTAGTGACTTGAAAGGGTATCGATAATCTTACTATCTTACGGGTATCGTTACAACTGCCCAAACAAAAACCATAAATCGCTGTAAAACTTTAAGCGCAAAAAAAATCGCCATGGCCAAAGCAGCAGGTAAGATTAATTAATATTTTAATTAAAGTGCATGAAAAGATTGGGAATTTTGTACCAACAGGAAACACCAGATTTTCGTGGACACCAGAAACCACAGCTACGATGGTGGAGCTTTGGGAAGAATATATGGGAAACAAGAATCTCCATTCCGACTAGCAATTCCTTTGGAGAAACGAATTGCAATAGCACTGTATACTTTGGAATCTTCCGCAGAGTATCGGACCATATAAGCAATTTTCGACATAAGGCTGATTTCCAGAACGCACGAAAATAAATTTTTATGTCGAAATTCATATAAAACAAGAAAGAAAGTCGGTCAAGCCCGACTATAACATACTCTGTACCAAGAAAATTTGTCTTTTGATCATAACTCGAAAACCGTTCATCCGATCTTCTTCATTTCTTTATCGGATCGATAAGTTATCCTAATAACTAACTATGTCCAGAAGGAACAAGCCATCTATCTTCAAAACTGTGGGAGATATGACGTTTTTTCTAAATTGCGGGGGCGGGAGGGGGCGTGGCCAAAATTGAAAATAAACTTGATCTGCCTGCAGACATAAGAAGCATATGTCCCATACATGTCAAACCTCTATCTCTAACCATCTCTGAGATCTGTGCGTTCATACGGACAGACAGACGGACAGACGGACGGACGGACGGACAGATGGACAGACGGACATGGCTATATCGACTCGGCTGTTGATGCTGATCAAGAATATATATACTTTATGGGGTCGGAGATGCTTCCTTCTGGATGTTACATACTTTTGCACAAACTTATAATACTCTATGTACCTTCGGTACAGAGTATAAAAATCAGCTTTGAACAGCTGATGAGCACTTTATTTAGTCTCATTTATTTTCTTGATTTCCAGAAGAGAACATAAATATGCGTGGCGTTGCCACATCGATAGATTGTGTGGACTGCAAGCGCAGCCGATTTGGTGCAAACAAGTTGAAAATAAATAACTTGCAGCACATTTTTTCGGACAACATCGAACAAATTGGAATCAAAAGCGAGTCTCAACAAATAGTTACCAGAAGTAATAAATGAATTTGCATGTAAAATCGACCCTTTTATTAATTTTCATTGTAATAACCTTCTTAGTTTAAGTATCTGCGAAGAATCAATTGCAGCAGCAGAGTTCACGAGGTCGCCCATATTTGTGGTGGTATCTCAGTCGACTTGGAAAGCTGTAAAGTGATTTTATAATTGCTTGAACTTGAATGTAATATTCGCATTTTGAATACAAGCGGCCGGCAAATCAGTATGACCCTACTATCCGACAGCTATTTCAGGTATTTTTTAGGATTTTGTGACCTTACAAGAGCTTTCAGCTCACATGACATAAATAATTTGCAATTTCGTGACATAAATTTTTATATTTATTTGATTATTTTTTAGCCTTAAAGGCTGATTTCCAGAACGCACGAAATTAAATTAAAACAGCTTTGAACAGCAGATAGGTAATTTATTTAGTCTCATTTATTTTCTTGATTTCCAGAAGAGAACATAAATATGCGTGGCGTTGCCACATCGATAGATTGTGTGGATTGCAAGCTCAGCCGACTTGGCGAAACTAAATTCAAAATAAATAACTTGCAGCACATTTTTTCGGACAACATCGAACAAAAATGGTACAAGAAGTAGTAAATGAATTAGCATATGAAATGGATCCTTTGTCAATTTTCAATTAATTTATTTATTTATAGTTTAACAATGATCTGTCTAACTTAAAGTGTCCTGCTTTAAAACGATAGTAAATTAATTTTTATTACAAATAAGGAGTGAAAAGAAATGGTATGATAGAACTTATTATAGCTAAGACAAAGGTTTCGGAAGGGTTCGTGATGAGCGTAGTTAGTCAGGCAAGGCTGAAGGTAAATTGGATGTAAATTTCTAGTTGCGCGTACAGAGTATAATAAAAATAGTCTTAGTTCGGAAAACTTTTATGCATATATATATATTCTTGATGAGCAACAATAGTCGAGTCGATATGGCCAAGTCCGTCTGTCCGGGTGACTGTATGAACACCTAGATCTCAGAGACTAGAAGAGCTAAAGCCACAATTTTTAAGAAATCGAGCACAGATTTTGTAGTGTAGTGTATGTGGCCAATATCTACAAACTCACAAATTATCATAAAGATCGGATAATAAATGGCTGAGCTAAAAATCGTTGCATACTTATCTGAGCCGCATGAGTATATTAAACACTAATTGCCCTGAGTAACAGGTATTCCGAAGTCGGCAAGGCCGACATTAACTAATGCTCTCGTTTCCTTTATGATTGACACTTTTGCTTTATAAGTCAATCGAAAGCCAAAGCTTAAGCTAAATTTTAGTGTTGCACATCTGAGAGCAGTAATTAAACCATAAAAAACATATACATTTATTTGACAACATTCACTTACCAACAGGACTCTCTTCATTCCAAAAGGAATCATCAAGTGTGTAATCTGCTTCTGCAATAAAACAAAACACGATTGTTAACTAATTTATTTTTTAACTTCAGAAAAATTTACCATAAATGAAATAAACGATTGGAAGCCAATGTTAAACTCGATTGCTGGGAATTCATTATTCTATCGATTTATGCCTTGCTTGACTTCATCTAACACTTCTGTCTTAAAATATGTTGTAAATTCTGGGAATAGCTATCGAAAAAATAAAATGAGTCGAAACAAGGAATAGCGAAGTCTGTACGATTGAATATGTTAAAAACTGAATCATCAATCTCACGATGCTACGATGCCTTATTTGACTAAAAGTAATCATACTCATTTGTAATCGTGCACACTGGGCTGAACGGCCAAATTTACTTAAACTAACTTCGCCCACTTTAGGCCAAAATGCTTTTATGTTAAAGTGTTCTTCAAAGTATTCATTCCCACTTGTTATCAACAGTTTTGCCCGATTTTGCCCGTTGTCCGACTTTTAGGAAAGATTAAGCTCAGCCTAGGACGTGTTTTCAATGTGAGGCAGATCAATAGACGAGAAAAACAATTCTATACTACTATACTAAGAGATTTTTAAACAAATTAACAAAACGTAAGTTCCGAATCAAAAAATTGGAACAAAGCATGCGAAAGCTAATTAAAATAAAAACAAATAAATAAAAAAATTTTACGTATCCGCCATGTGGGCGGTGAGGTAGTCGTGGTAGGATCGTTTTAAAACTTTTTCTAAATGATATTCTGGTTGTTGTTATCAAAATCTGCAAGTTTCAAGTCTATGGCTGCATTTGTCGACTTTGTGCCAAAAATTTGGCCATTCAGCCTAGTGTGCTACTTTTTATACCATTGCAAAGGGTATTATAATTTTGCCCGGAAGTCTGCAACGCATAGAAATATTCATTTCCGACCCCATAAACTATATATCGAGCCCTAACCGCGACAATAACGTAAGCGCCAAAAAGCAAATTTTACAGGAGAGAGTTTTTTTAATTTTCTTGAAACATACATGGTGAATTTTGTTAAAACATTAACTATAGTCCATATTAGATCTCATTTAAATAAAAGATGCAATTTGAAGTTGCTTTTGTGCCAATTTCACTATTTTATGGCGCATTCGTTATTTTCGCTGTCACTTTCGGCGAAGGCTGAAATTGAAATATGGCGCATACGTTTTTTGAAGTCATATTGTTTTATTTTTGAAAAATATATTTGTTTGATTAATTATTATTTATTTCTTATATTAAAGTATTTAACAATGAAAAAACTTGTAAGTTGTTGTAGAACATTTTAAGTGAACATTCTTAATGTTCTTCATCTGTTTCATTCAGCGAACCCTTTACATTTGCGGAAGATCGAAGGCTGAGGTATTCATTATGAAATTGGCTGGGAATACTGTTCTTATCGCAAAGAGCTTTCAAAACATTAAATTTTTTGGAAGCGATTCCTAGCTCTGAAAAATATAAAGATTGCGGTTTAACGGACTGGCTAAAACTAATGTATATAGTTTTTTCTTGGCTCGTTTCGAAATAGCCGTACTTAAGTTTTGTTCTTATCAGCTCAACTGTTTCGCTTATAGCTCTGGTGTGTTTGGTCCGATCTGATTGTACTTTTCAGAATAGATAGATATTGGGAAATTGTGGATCTGACGGCTCTTTAGTTCTAGGATTTCTAGAGGAGGTTTAGGTTTTTTGGGGATAAATGGGGGACGGGGTGGAATTTTTCAAATCTGAAATAAACTTGATCTGCGTACAGCATAAATCTACCTTCGTGCAAAAATTTGTGGCTCTATCTCTTATAGTCTCTGAGATCGACGCGTTCATACAGACAGCCAGACGGACAGACGGAGAGACGGACAGACGGACATGGCTATATCGACTCGGCTGTTCATGCTGATCAAGAATATATATACTTTATGGGGTCGGAAAATTTTCCTTCTCCCTGTTACATACATTCGCACAACTTCATGATCCCCCTTTTCCCATTTTAAATGGGAACAGGGTATAAAAATCTGAATATTTTAGTGGTATGCATTCATAGTTGATGGGGTTCGTTCTCGAACTTCGAATAATTGTAGGCCACTCGCTAGGTGCCCATACTGTTCGACTTCGAGTAAATGATTCTATCGTACTATGAATAGAATCGACAGGCATCATGGTATGACCTGGTAACAAATATGAAATTTGGATACATTTATTAAGCGTGGACGATGACATGAAATACGCAATCATGATCAACATGGCTTTGTTGAGATTTTGTCCTGCACAACTATCACAATATAAACTTAAATTCTTTACAGTTTTACTTTTATCCAGAATATGAAGGTATTTATAGATGGCAGTGCAAATCTCATTACATCCACGTTTCCCATCTTTTTCTCCCCACAGAAAACAATATCCATTTCTAATCCCATTTTCATAAATACTCAAATTGTAATATGTGTGTTTTCTCGCATAAAATAATGTAATGTTCTTACTGTGGGGAGTATTTAATACTTTTTGAAGATCGAAGCTTGCACATAGAAACAAATTATTTTCTTTTCTCTTCTTCTAATCATTTAAAGAAAATAATTAATTTTGTCTTTGTCTCTTAAATGTGATTCAAACTCTTCAGGTTTGAGGGCATCGCTGCTAAAATTTGTTCCTTGATCACATTTACTACACCTATCTTTTTTCGGCATTCCCAATGTGAAAATCATTTTTAAAAATTTTGCGAAATACTCTTAATGACAATAAAGGGTTTGAGTGTTCCTTTTCTTGCAAGTAGTTAAGATAACACACTATACAATATTAAAGCATTGCAAAACTCCGGTAAATACAATTTATTGCTCTTGTTGCGACAATAGTGTGATGGAACTGGAATTCTTAAAACTGCAACAGCCTCTTTGTTCGATTTATTATGCGGGCTATTGTACGTTTTAGTATTACTTTTCTTCAAATTTAGCACAATGCTTCTCATCTTTTGTTGCGATATATTTAAGGTTTTTGGGATAAACTGCTGGCAAAATTTAAAATGCTGATCGTTGAAAGTTATTAAGTAATCATAACTTAGCTGGCGTCTACCAATCAGTACTCTGCTTCTTGTTCTGTCCATCTCCACAATGCAGGAGGCCAACCAGGATTGTTGTCTTGGCTTAGTCATGCCCCAATAATGTTCATTTAAGGCTTGCCGATCTACATCATTCATTTTGTTTGCGCAATCATTCCCGCATTTTTTATTACAACAAGGATTGGGTTGGACGATTGATTTGGAGCATTTTGATATTGTTGCTTTTTTCTTTGGTTTTTTGTGGCCTCGTTTTCCAACGCAAGTTTCTTCTTCCAGAGAGCCGAGATCAGTATTTGTCTCAATCTCAGTGTCATTGTACGGAACAAGTGACATTTTAATCAGGGCTGCAAACCGGTTTTGAACCGAACCGGTTCGAACCCGGAATTCCGACTTTTATTTTACTGTGAACCGAACCTTTTTAAAAATTAAAGCTTAACCCGAACCTGTTCCGAACCTAAAATTTCGGTTCGGTTCAACAAAAATGACAGACACTTCATCTGTTATATGGTGCGACTGACTCTTAAAAAGGGCAGGAAAGCGAAAAAACAATCTGGAAAAACATTTAGATTTCCTTATAAAATCCCCACCCAAAACAGTCTCTGTTTTTGAAGCTCCTTGACTAAAGCTTCTTAAGTAATTCTCAAAAGCAAGAGTCTAACATTATTTTGGTAATATTTTTCTACGTAAACCACTAACTAGAATTTCACTTAACTGTAAATTATATATTGGATATTTCCATGTGTTCTACTAAACAACTCCGACCCAAAAACCACACGTTTCTCATACAATTTCGGAAGATTTTTAGATCGCATGCTGTTTTTCAAACACATAAAACACAAACATTATTAATGTTCTATAAAGCATTGACTGAACCAAGGTTCGAACCAAAACCTTCTCCCAAAAACCTCGAACCTTATATTTCCGAACCTGAACCGTTCCTTAATTTGGGTTCGAACCAGTGTACCGGAGATCCGAATATTTTTTTTGGTTTGCAGCCCTGATTTAAATAACCTTGAACAAAGTATGCAAAAACATATGACTGGAGAATCTTTACCACAAAACACTGGACGGGATCTTTAGACTATACACATTCACTTCATCAGCAATTATCAAATCATAATCACCTTTTGTCGAAAACAATAAACCACAATAGATGCTTCTTATTATGGATCCTTGTACGTTTCACTCGATGACTTAATAAAAAAGAACAAAGGAGTGAGAGACCAAATCAATGATAAGATCAGTGCAAGAGAACGCAATCAAAATGCTAACGCATTTTATCCGTTTGCTTTTATTCCTAATTCTAAGACCACTCTTAGTTTCCGTTATTCTGCTGCGAAAAAATGGCGGTTACGTTATTGTCGCGTTTAGGGCTCGATATATTCTTGATCAGCGTGACGAGCTGAGTCGATTGAACTTTGTCCGTTCGTCTGTCTGTCTGTCTGTTTCTACGCGAACTTATCTTTCAGTTTTAAAGCTATCGAGCTAAAATTTTGCACAAAGTTTTCTTGTTGCTGCACACTACTAATATGTCGGAACCGACCCGATCGGATAACTATATAATAGCTCCCATAGGAAAAATCGGTCGGAAAACTAGTTTTAGTGAGAAAAACTTTTTTCTTATCAATGGAAACGTCTCCAAACTTTGTAATCGTAGGTTTTCTATGCTTTCTTATAATTCTACCAAGTTTTATTAAAATCGGACAGCAACATGATATAGCTGCCATACAAAAGATAGGTCTGAAAAACAGTATTAGCTAAAAAAACATTTTTGGATTTAATGATAGCATCTTGCAAATTTGTATTTGTTTGTTTCACATGCTCTCACATAATTTTACAAATTTTTGGCCAAATCGGATGACTATATCATATAGCTCCCATGCGTGCTGCTCTCTAAAAGGTACATAATAAACTCAAATATGTAAATTTCATGAAAAAACGCTCAGAAACAAAATATGGTCCTTCATTTCGAAATTTGCGAAAATATTCTATAATCACGGAAATTTTATTTGTATACCCTTGCAGAGGGTATATTGAAATTGTCCAGATGTTTGTAACGCATAGAAGGAAGCATGTCCGACCACATAAATACCACATATATATAATATTCTTGATCAGCATGACGGGATGAGTTGATATTGCCATGTCCGTCTGTCCGTCTGTTTCTATTCTATCTCCTCCGTCAGTTTTAAAGCTATCGTCACCAAACTTTGCACGAAGTCTTCTGGTACAAATACGCCGCACATTTGTCGGAACCGGCGGGATCGGATGATTATAACATATAGCTGCCATAGGAACGATCGGTCGAAAAACTAGTTCTAGTGAGATAAACTTTTTGTTTTTAATGCAAACGTCTCCAAAATCCGTATTTACTATTTTTTAATGCTTTTGCATAATTCTGCCAAATTTGGTCGAAATTGGACATCTATATGGTATAGCTGTCATACAAAAGTGGAGCCAGAAAAGTAGTCTTATTGGGAAAAACTTGTTTGTTATCAGTGGACATGTACTTCAAATTAGGTAAAAAACGTGCTGCAAGGGTATATAAACTTCGGCCGAGCCGAAGTTAACTTTCCTCTATTTTTTTTATTTAAATTTAGCTATGATACATTTGCATTAAATAATATTTATACTCTGTACCGTAGGTACATAGAGTATTATAAGTTTGTGCAAAAGTATGTAACATCCTGAAGGAAGCATCTCCGACCCCATAAAGTATATATATTCTTGATCAGCATCAAGCATGTCCGTCTGTCCGTCTGTCCGTATGAACGCACAGATCTCAGAGATGGTAAGAGATAGAGGTTTGACATGTATGGGACATATGCTTCTTATGTCTGCAGGCAGATCAAGTTTATTTTCAATTTTTGCCACGCCCCCTCCCGCCCCCGCAATTTAGAAAAAACGTCATATCTCTCACAGTTTTGAAGATAGAAGGCTTGTTCCTTCTGGACATATTTAGTTATTAGTTATAATAACTTATCGATCCGCCAAAGGAATGAAGAAGATCGAATGAACGGTTTTCGAGTTATGATCAAAAGACAAAATTTCTTGGTACAGAGTATGTTATAGTCGGGCTTGACCGACTTTCTTTCTTGTTTAACTATGTAATAGTGGAATAGGATAACCGGTAATAAGACCTTTGACCCTATCGTACAAAGTCTTTAAATGGAATTTAATAAGTTGGAATTCTCAAGGAACATGGAGATAGTATCGATGTTTGTTTTATCAACAATAGCTAGTACCCCTCAGTTCGGCTCAGACCTGAATCATAGCTGAATCAGCCTTAAATGGATGGACTGAATTCATGGCATCCTTTATTTGAGTTTTAGCCATGAATTCAACACGGGCATGTCCTACTACGTTATGACCTCTGCTGATTTTAGGCATGATTTCAGTGCTGAATTCATGGGTGAGTTTCATGAGAAGTACTAAAACATGCCTGAATTCAGGCATGAAATTCAGCTATTCCTACTGTTCAGGTCTGAATCAGCCCCGACAAGGGATATGTTAAGAAGTTTAAGTTTGGCAGAGTAGGGAATATTTTTATACTCTGTAGCGTAGGTGCACAGAGTATTATAAGTTTGTGCAGGTTTGACATGTATGGGACATACTACTGTGGGCCAAAAGTAAGGTGTTTGTAAAAATGAAAAATCTTTATTTATTCTTCTAAATCAATTTCATCCCCTTTAAAGTAATCCCCTCCCGATAAAATACACTTATGCCAACGTTTTTTCCAATCCTCGAAACATGCCAAATAGTCCCTTTCCGGTATAGCCATCAGCGCTTTCTTCGATTTTGCTTTTATCTCCTCAATCGACTCGAAACGCGTTCCCCGAAGTGGTCTCTTGAGTTTTGGGAATAGCCAGAAGTCACACGGAGCCAAATCAGGCGAGTACGGTGGTTGCGGAACGATATGCGTCGAATTTTTGATGACTTTTTTGCAAAAAATTGAGAACTTTCGGTACCAAACGAGATTTGACTTTTCGTAGGCCCAAATGGTCTTTCAAAATGGTTTTCACAGATCCTTCTGATATTCCGATCATATCAGTAAGGTCTCTAACAGTCAACCGACGATTTTTGCGCACTAATTCCTCCACTTCATTGACGTGTTGGTCATCTGTTGACGTCGATGGTCGTCCGGACCGCTCCAAGTCATCCACACGTTCTCGACCCTCTTTGAAGTCTTTGTACCACTTATAAACATTTTTTTGTGACTTGGTAGAATCACCAAAGGCCTTCCGCAACATCCTCAACGTTTCCGCAGCCGAAATTTCATTCCGTAAACAAAATTTGATGGCACTTCTCTGCTCAGACATTGTAAAAATCGAAAAATGCACTCTTGGTCGTTTGGAAAACACAAGCGTAAATATATTTCTGATAATAACATTCACATGAAATTTGGCACAGATGTCATCAACAGTCCTGCCAACTCAAGAAAAAAAAAACCTGCCCGAATTGTTAGGCCCGCGAAGTTTAAATTGACCCTTACACCTTACTTTTTGCTCACAGTAGTATGCTTCTTATGTCTGCAGGCAGATCAAGTTTATTTTCAATTTTAGGCCACGCCCACAGTTTTAAAGATAGATGGTCGTTCCTTCTGGACATATTTAGTAATCAGAATAACTTATCGATATTATCGATGGTGAAGATCGGATGAACGGTTGTCGAGTTATGATCAAAAGACTGTTCGCTGCTGCAGCGCAGTAGCCCCGCTGCTTTCAGCTGCTACTGCATCACAAAATTTATGCTGAGCGTATAATTTCGTTTGTACAGAGTATGTTATAGTAGGGCTTGACCGACTTTCTTTCTTGTTTAACATTGGATATGTTATGCCATCCCTTCCTGGAGCCTTTTCCTTGGCGTTATGCAGGGCCACTCCGAGCTCTGCCATAGTAAAGTCTGCTTCTATGGATCTGGCTGAGCCAGATAATGTGTGCCAGAATATGGATCGTTAATGAACTTATTTTTTTGCGAAATGTACACTTCGCGGGAATTTTCGTCCATGGAATATTTAGACCAGGTTTAAGCAAATTCGATTGATATATCTAAAGGATCGGTTAATAGTCCATGTTCTGTCAAGATACAGGAGACTTGTGTCCGGGGTACACCAACCAGCATGTATTAAAACACGGTATTTAAAGTAAGCATTTGCTTTTTTGTAATTTAGCAGAGAGGATGGACACATTTTACGTCTATATTGATGCCAAAGCTTTTGTTTGTCGCTTCGAAGTGCATTGAAGTCGCTGTTCCACCAACAGCTAGTTCGTAGGTGGAAATATGGTTTATTCTGGGGTATTACTAAATTTGCAGCAGTTCTGATGGCCCTTGTTAATTCAGCCACCTCAGTTGAATGTTAGAACAACTTTGGTATTGTGTATGTGCTTTGCAAGTTGCTTGAAACATATTCCACTTGGCCAGCTCTGTCTTATAAATATTATAATTCGAGTATAACTACAATATACAATTTTGATGTAGCTTCAAAGCGGAGACACAGCCCAAGCGATTCAAATGGCAACAAAAAGAGTCCTGAACGTGCAGCCGATTCGGGCCAAGAGGAGTGCCACCCTAATGATATAGGCGTGTGGATAAGTCAAACTAGTGTCATGACTTACGCCCAAAAAAAAGAGCTTCTCTCTAACTGCTGGGCGCCTCAACCTAACTATGACTTGGCTGCAGACGCCACCCTAAAAAACCTAAAGCGCAAATTGGCTTGAATTGTATAAGCCCTGGATGGCTTATTCACGCAAATTGCAAGGAACATTTTGTATATACTGTGTTTTGTTTAAGCCGGTAAAAATAAGTGGAGTAGTTTCTTCGTTGGTGGTTAAACCGCGTGTAAACTACAAGAAAGTGCATGAACACTGCAAGACTCACGCTGCATCCAAGGTCTATATGGAGGCCCCACAATCAGCCAATTTGTTTTTGACACAGAAGCCAGTTGACGGCCAAATGAAAAGTGGCCATGATTAATTATTGCTGAAAATAGTCAGTTTTTGAAATCTGTTCTTTCTACAATAGTTTTTTGTGGTACACATGGACTTCCACTTCGGGGAAAATTACATGATGAAGGTAATTATAGTCGAATTTGAGGCTGGAAATATTAATATATAGCAGCGTTCACCTTGTTTTCAGGTATTTTGCATGATTTGCTAATGCTGAGACTTGAAGATGGTGATGAAGCATTAAAATAAAGTTTTAAGGGCAAACAAAATGCAACTTACTCGTCGCCGCAAATACAGAATGAGCTGATACAAATATGCTCTAAAGTACTAAAATACTACATATTTGAAGACATTAAAAAATGTGCAGCATACAGTATTTTAGCGGATGAGACAGCAGATATGTTTGAAGAGGAGCAACAATCTGTGGGCATTCGATTTTTTGATAACGATCAGATGGTAGTCCGGGAAGAGCTCGTCGGCTTTGATGAGCTAAAGTCAATGAACGCACAAAGCGATTTCAACAAATGTTTTATATATGTGACTGGTTTTTGTGACCTTTCTACTGAGTAAACCTGCAGTTAGCCGGCTCGAGGTCATGTTAATGCTTTCGCATAACTTTAAACGGAGACACAACACCACAAAGGAGGCTGGTAGATCGTACAGCTGTTTCAAGAGGAACCACCCTCTATCATCAGCGATCAATGCCTACCAACTGAACGTTTCTCTAAAGTCTCTCCATGCCTGCGGTGGCATAACCGTTTGGGAATCCCAAAGCAGAATGCGCGCAAAAACATCGAGAGGCAGCGTAGAAACAGACAGTCGCCTTTGTGTGTGTGTGTCCCCCTGGTCTTGCCTTTATTAGTGTGAGAGATACTCTCCCCGCTGTTAATAATGGTGACCAAAAAGTTTGTTTGCATAATTGCATTCAAACGGGGGTTTTTAGTTGTTGTAATGAAAACCATTTTATGTTTAGGCTCATACAACAACAACGCCGTGCCTTGCGTTTTTTGTATATGTGACTGGTTTTTGTGACCTTTCTACTGAGTAAACCTGCAGTTAGCCGGCTCGAGGTCATGTTAATGCTTTCGCATAACTTTAAACGGAGACACAATGTTTTATAGAAATAATTGTTGGCTTACATCAAATGAGCCGAGCATATGAGAAACATTTTTGAAATATTTGAGATGCATAGATTGACCACTGATGTGGTGTTTAATAATACTTTCAAAGAAGTCTCTGAATTGGCAAACAAATCTTCTATTGAAATTACTACACCAAGAACTGATGAAAAGCATTTGCATAGATCAGATCCTCCTTTTACAACTGTGTGCGATTACTACAAGCGATCTGTTATTTTGCCTCACATTGATTCATTGATAAGCTCAATTACCCATAGATTTTTCGAAAAAAATAATCCAGCATTTGCTTTGACTGCGCTGTATCCAAATCGTATTTTCAAAACAAGTTTCAATGATATGAAAGCTAAAATGGCCGATGCTATAATTTTTTATGGCTTAAATGGTATAGAGCACGAGCTAGAATTGTGGCACAAGGTATGTTAAAAAGAAAGTATTGCCGATTTGATTAGCTCGTAGAAAACAGAGTTTTTCGCAAAAATCAGGCAGGCCACAGACATTTTGCTCTCTCTACCATGCACAACGGCTACAGTGCACTGTCCACTGCAGTGGAACGATCTTTTAGCACTTTGAGAAGGATTAAGGAATGGCTGAGTACAACGATGACTGAATCTCGTCTAAATGGCAAGCAACACAATATTAAGCAAAAACTACAAAATTAGCACCTGTTTTTTTATTGTCAAAAGGATTATGTATGCTGAGGGCGCATAGACAAAGCTTTGACAAAACAGCTGAGATAGAAGAACGTGTTTTGGACGATTTTGCCAGGAATCTATGGAAACTAATTATTATAATTTAGATTATCAAAGATATGAATCGAATGGAACACTTTTAAACTGTGTTGAATAAGTTTTTATGTCATCTGGAATCAAGCTTTTATCGGAAAAAGTATAAAATTTAATTTAAAACTACTTTGCAAAGTTTTTTAAGTTTAAAGGGCTGGAAAAATTGTTTGCCCCCTTTGGACAACCTTGGCAGGTTTGATTGCGGGTTTGTTTTGATCGTGGGCCTTGATATGCTTGTTGGTAGTATCGTTATTTGTGTTTTCTGCGACTACGGCAGCGGAGCTTGTACGGCTATGTGGCT
Source organism: Lordiphosa fenestrarum (assembly GCA_035044985.1). Lineage (NCBI taxonomy): Eukaryota > Metazoa > Arthropoda > Insecta > Diptera > Drosophilidae > Lordiphosa > Lordiphosa fenestrarum. Next base: position 981 of record JAWNNO010000836.1, on the reverse strand, counting down.
TAGGAAGAGAGGCTTTGTAAATGTTTCTGGCTCCACGCATTGAGCACTTCTTCTTTGTTTTTATTTGTAACACTTCGTTTTGCTCTTGCAAGGCGGGGCATTGCTTATCGGAGGCTGCATGATTGCCTGAGCAGTTCACGCATTTAGTGCGCGTCCATTCGGTCTCGTGCGGTTCGAGTCCGCATGTAATACATAAGGGGTTGCTTTTGCGGTGTTTCAAAGTAGGCCCAAGAATTTGACAATTCTTGCACCTCAAGGCATTAGGGATGTATTCGTGCTCTTTAGCTGAATGCCAGCTTATATCAATCTTTGACGGCAAATGGGATAATTCAAAGGTCAATAGCATGAGACCACTAGGTTGTGGAGTGCCATCTCTTTGGGTGGAAAATTTATAAATTGAGGTTACCTTTTGAGCACCAACTTCTCTAACTATTTCATCTTCGGAAACATTTTTCAGGTAGGGGCGTAGATGGTTCCCTTTACGTAGTTAAGGGATTCGTGAAGCTTACACTCAATTTGGCTGACGCTGGGGAGTTCCGTGGCCTTTAGAAATTTGTTCGCATCGTCTTCGGAGTTAACAAACATAAGAAGGTTTCCGTCTTGTAGGTCGGATATGGAGACGTAGTTTTTGTTTATTAGCTCTAGAGTTCTGTGTACAGCGAAGCATGAGTATTCGGATATTTTTTTTGTCGCTGTTTATGTTTATGGTAATATTCTTCGGGTTGGAGCTATTGGATGCGGAAAGGTCCGGGAATTTATTGTATGTAGTGGCTGGTTGCCGTTTACTTCTTTTGGGCTTGCGACTATCGAACATTATACTGAACCGTTTGTCGCCCAGATTGGGGGGCCCGGGAGCCATAGTTACCAGCCAAAAATTCAGTTGGTTTTAAGTTGGGTTAAAGCATGCGGATGAGCGAGAGAGAAAAATCCAAAAGAATAGAAGAGCGGTTATTGAAAAAGAACTGATCAGCTAACTGCGAA